>WSFP011553805.1:0-11234 GCA_009831015.1 Picea engelmannii
TTCCGAGTTTTGAACTCAAAATGATGGAATCATATTTAGAAGAACAAGGTACCTTCCAACAATTCCATAGCCTCAAGAAATGTGAATCATTTGTTTGATTAATTGCTCCATGCAACGCTTTTATTATGCATGAGTGGATGCCACAAGGTATGCATATTGCATACATTTCTATTGTAGCTCGTACAATGTTAAATTTTTTTGGCAAGGGGATTTGGAATATCGTAATAGAGTTGAAAATTCTTGATGAGACCCATTTTACTTTTGCAGGTGGAATGAAAGTGATGACCATGGTACTAGCCACTTTTGCATTGTTGACAGGAGTCGCAATGCTGTTTCTATAACAAGCACCATAAATTCATACTTTGGGGCTGGATTGTTTTCTCGGAAAACTGGCATAGTGCTCAATAATGAAATGGATGACTTCTCAATTCCCTCAAATAGTTCTGCTAATGCTCTTCCATCAGCTCCTGTAAACTTTGTAAGACCTTTCAAGCGCCCACTGTCTTCAATGGCTCCTACAATAGTTCTGCAGGTAACTACAGCTCTCTCCCTCTTGTTGCAATTTTTGTTTTCTTTAGTAATTGGTAATGGGATACAAAAGAATTTCAGCAGAGCAACAAGAAATTTATGAATTTCTTTATCCTATGATCTATCGTTGTCATTTCATTACAACATATTTGGCTTCAAGAAGGTTATAAAGAATTTGTTTGTTGCAGCACCATGCTAGCTTCATGTCATACGCAAAATCTCTTAATCTGATGAGAGGGCAGTGCAAAGTTTCCCAATCCAATCTAATGACCTTGTCTGTTTCTCGGGAGTAAATATGTGTTAAAAATGATGGATTTAGCCACCAAACAGTTTTATACATATGCATAGAAAGCTTAACTGATTGCATCACTTGTTGCATCAACAATCCAATTAAATAATTAAGTTCTGAAATGAACAATATTCCAATGTTATTATATGGACGACCACCCTGTTGCCATATTGTTTGCAGGAAGCATCCTTATTTTATTATCAGTTCCAAGCAGTGTTTTTTCACGACGTGGTTATAAATTTTGTGTTCATTTCTAGGTCCTCATTTTGGCTGCTTGATATTATGTATCCCTAAATATTGTTCCAGGAATTCATATAACGGGTGAAAGTGGCACTCAACAATCTTCCTTTTTACTTTCCCAATAAGAAGAGATGACCAGCTGGTTGAAAATAAGTGTTAAAGCAAGAGAAACATATTGGATTGAAATATTGAAGAGCAGGCTTAACCTGGATCACAGTATTTCCCTTCTGTGAAGTACATGCTCAGTAATGAGATCTTAAAGTATGAAAGCTCTACATTCTTATAATGTTTGTCTTTTCCTTGTTATTAGGATGGGCAATTGAGAGCAGTACTTGGTGCAAGTGGGGGAATCAAAATAATTGCTGCAACTACTGAGTTGTTTTTAAACTATTTCATGAAGAGGATGGACCCATTATCATCAGTCACTGCACCGCGAGTTTATCATCAGGTCTGCTGACTGTTTTTCTTATTTAGCAGTATGATACATAATTTTACTAGCTTCAACATTCACATTAATAAATTTCTAAGTTTTCCTATTTTCGCTTGCCCCACAGCATATACATACATACACACACATACAAACACACATTTCACTAGCTTTATTACTGTTTTGATGACATGCAGCTGATCCCAAATGTAGTTTCCTATGAGAACTGGACAACTGTTTTGGGAGAACATATTGAACTTCCAAGTAGGACGGTAGCAGGGCTACAGAAACGAGGCCACAAGCTACAGGGAGTTGTTGGAGGATCGATTTGCCAGATTATTCTTCATGATCTCCATACTCATGCAAATATGACAAAATTGGAAGGTCAAGATCTAGCAAAAAAGAATATTGTATATGGGAATCTAATTGCAGTTAGTGATCCAAGGAAAGCTGGTTTTCCTGCTGGATTTTGAAATAAAATTTGGTATCCTCGTGAAAATCTTTAATGCACTTTATTTTACATTTTGTCTATTACTTGGTTATAAATTCTCTTTTAAGAATCATATGTATATAGTATATACAAATTATACCAATGAACAGTACTTATAATTCTGATTTCCACATTAGAAAAAAATTTGTCTAGCAAATTAACAATTAAACATTTTTGACAGAAAAACTAAAAAAAAGCATTCATACAGCGGTTAAATTTTAGGCCTTTTATACTAGCTTTTCTGGTCCAAGTTCTGCTTCCTTTAGTAACTGCAAAAGCCACACTCTCATTTGGTTTCATGTTTAAGTTGATATGAATATTAATGTCCTCTAGTGGCCAAGTTGGCCAATGGGATTCTTAAAAGTTACTAAGATGTAGGATGAGTGAAACCATAGGGATTGCTAGAGAGTCTTTGAGATTTTTTTAACAGAATAAAAATAAAAAAGTACATTTGGAGTGCCAAAAAAAGAACCATTAAACACTAAGAAGCCCACAATAACAAAATGGGTGAGGATATGAAGGGAACCAGAGAAGACCTAAACCAAAAACTAATGTCAAACATCAATTTTCCAAACATTGAAGATGGCACAAAACTTAAACTTCAATAGAACAATTTCCCAACAACAGATAGATTTTCTCAGGTCTTCCAACAAATATCTTGCACAAAACGTTTCCATTCCCAACTAGCTTCAACTAAGCCAAGAAATGAAAAACCAATAATCATTATTTAACCCAACATCACTCACATTGACAAAATCCTCTCCAACAAAATTTTTGATGAAGTGATTTGCCAACAAGACTTTTTCTCAACAACAAATGGGTCCAACAAAATAACCCTTACATAACCTCTTTTAAGTTGTTCTGTTGTCAAAATTTTGGGTTGTGTACATCAAAATTTTGTATTCCCTATTATTCAACTTAACCATTTTTAATTATTGAAACTATGAGGCTAGAGGAAGAGAAAGGGAGAAAGGGAGCTTTTGTAGTCATGGAAACAATTTCAAGACATTCGCAAGACATACAATATGGGTGCATTTGACTTTTATTTACACATGTACACACACCACACAATACACATGTATATTCATCTTGTAAGTTGAACGAAATGCATATCACCCTATAGAGAATCTAGTAATATGTTAGTCAAAGAGACCATGACCATTGTGGAACCACTTCTATTCACATAAACTTCAAGCATGTAAGGGCTTTTTACAGTTCTGCGAGCCTACCCCACCCCCACTAACAAGTGAAATACAAGAAAGTAAGATGATCTTATATAATAAGATAAATAATTCCAAAGAAAACTCTTCTGAATCATAAAGATTGCATTCCAAAAGCAAGCAATGCAAAGAAATTGTTTAAATGAAGTGAATAAAGTAGAATTCATTCTTCTCCATT
Source organism: Picea engelmannii (assembly GCA_009831015.1). Lineage (NCBI taxonomy): Eukaryota > Viridiplantae > Streptophyta > Pinopsida > Pinales > Pinaceae > Picea > Picea engelmannii. The sequence goes on from WSFP011553805.1 coordinate 3,373, forward strand.
TCCACTAGCCACTCCATTTTGTAGATCAAAAGTGCCTATGAAGATGAAGAAAAATAAGTAAGTTTTTCAAAGAAGAAAAAAAGAAATTTATTTTAAATAAGATAAATAATTCCAAAAAAAACTCTTCTAAATCATAAAGATTGCATTCCAAAAGCAAGCAATGCAAAGAAATTGTTTAAATGAAGTGAATAAAGTAGAATTCATTCTTCTCCATTTCCACTAGCCACTCCATTTTGTAGATCAAAAGTGCCTATGAAGATGAAGAAAAATAAGTAAGTTTTTCAAAGAAGAAAAAAAGAAATTTATTTTAAAAAGAGATTGAGTGTTTCAAATGATTTGTTAGTTGAAATGATTATTTAAAAAAAGTTTGTGTTTTTTTATTATTTTTAAAATTAACAAATTACATAAATATTGGGCAATTAATTACAAATTCTAGAAAGTAGCATTATTGAAAAGGAATTCAAGTGAAAAATAGTGTAAGATAGGTGTAATTAACCATTTTATTCATGCATCTATGGGTACAATTATGGGTGTCAGCCACATTATTCATGCACCAATAGGTGCAATTGTTTTGATCATTAGCTAAATTAGTTGCAATTATGGGCTTAGTTGGATTGTCCATGTATGTTAGGTAAGATTATTTATTAAAAGTTAAATTAATTATTAATATTATATTAAGTGATTGTTAAAAGTCAAATTAATTATTAGTATTATACTAAGTAATTGGTAAAGTCAAATTAATTATTAATATTATATGAAGAAATTGTAAAAAGTCAAATTAATTATTAATATTATATTAGGAGATTGTTAAAAGTAAAATTAATTATTAGTTTTGTATTAAATGATTATCATTTCCACACAACAAATTGTTATTTTGGGGTTAGTCTCGAATTCCTCTTAAAAAGTTACTTTCTAAAATTTGTAATTAATTTCCCAATATTTATATAATTTGTCAATTTTAAAAATGAAAAAAAAATATTAAAAAAATTTAAATAATCTTATTCAACTAACAAATCATTTGGAACGCTCAATCTCTTTTTAAAATAAATTCATTTTTTTCTTCTTTCGAGAACTAACATGTTTTTCTTCAACTTCATATGCCCTTTTGAGTGGATAGTGGAAATGAAAAATGAATTCTACTTTATTCACTTCATTTAAACAATTTCTTTGCAGTGTATGCTTTTGGAATGCAATATTTATGGTTTAGAAGAGTTTTCTTTGGAATTGGTTATCTTATTATATAAGATCATTTTATTTTTTTGTATTTCACTTGTTAGTGGGGTGGGATAGGGTCATAGAATTGTAAAAGTCCTTACATGTTTGAAGTTTATGTTAATAGAAATGTTAATAGAAGTGGTTCTACAATGGTCATGGTTTTTTTGATTAACATATTATGTAACAATTCTAATTAACTATGTAATAATCATGAATGATAAATATTAATTTAATTAATTATTAAAATATATTAATGAGTTTTTATTATTTAATTATTAAAAGGTGGGTGAAGTAATTAATGGGGGATAAGGTTGTTGGAAATTAATGGGGGATAAGGTGGTTGAGAATTAATGAGGGGGAATTGAGAGAGGAGGATAAGGAAGAAGGGGAGGATTTGGAAAGGGATGATTATTTCTGTTTGAGGTTTTCTGAATTGCAAAAGGGAGAGGAGGAGGAAATTGGAGGAGTGATTTTGGGGAGCTCTTACATGGCACTGGTGTTGCTGGGAATTTTGGGCTCGGGGCTAGGAAACCGCAAGGATTCCTGGAGCTAGGGAGCCGGAGAGGTTGTTCCTAGTTGGTTGGAAGGTTAATATTCAGTCTGGGCAAGAACAAGGGCAAGAACAAGAACATGATTAGACAACTAAGGGACTAGACAAACCAACCTGCAGGTGGAGGTATGTATTATGTAGTTGTTATCATTATTCTGCTGCTGTTATCATTATTATGTTGTTGTTATCATTATTATGCTGCTGTTGTTTATTCCTGGTTTATTCCAAGTATAAGAAAGTCATTAAAATAAATTATAAACTGAAATTTAGAAAATCTTTATTTAGTTTGAGTCGTGAAAATAATTAGGCTCTACATATTACTAGATTCTCTATAGGTGATATGCATTTTGTTCAACTTACAAGATGAATGCACATGTGTATTGTGAGGTGTTTGTGTAGATGTGTAAATGCACCCATGTTGTATGTCTTGCATGTGTCTTAAAATTGTTTCCATGACTACAAAAGATTCCCTTCTCTTCCTCTAGCCTCATAGTTCCAATAATTAAAAATGGTTAAGTTGGATAATAGGAGGGAATACAAAATTTTGACATATACAACCCAAAATTTTGACAATGGAACAACTTAAAAGAGGTTGTGTAAGGGCTATTTTGTTGGACCCATTTGTTGTTGAGAAAAAGTCTTGTTGGAAAATCACTTCATCAAAAAATTTGTTGGAGAGGATTTTGTCAATGTGAGTGATGTTGAGTTAAATAATGATTATTGGTTCATTTATTGGCTTAGTTGAAGCTAGTTGGGAATGGAAACATTTTGTGCAAGATATTTGTTGGAAGACTGGAGAAAATCTATTTCTTGTTGGGAAATTGTTGTATTGAAGTTTAAGTTTCGTGTCATCTTCCATTAGCTAGTGTATTAGCTAGTGTTTTCTTGAAAAATGGTTCTAGCTTAGCGAAACTCGCTAGAAAGATAATTATAATGAGCAATATTGGAGTTTTGAGTTGGAAAAGTCACGCACTTGTTGGATTTGCTTTGTGGAATATTGCCATCTTACTAATGGAAGTTTGAATATCCACATGATAAAGCAATGGAAAAGAAGAGCATTGCAAGGCAAATTTGAAGGGATAACAAATATGCAAAGTAAGAACTCTAGACAAGACAATACCTGATTAAGGCATGCGTAGGGTTGGATAAGTGTTGACAACAAACTTTGTTCAAGTATAAATGATCATCAATCACAACAAGAATAGGGACAATGGGACCAAGTGCCAAAGCTACCAAGTAATTTTCTTTTATCCCAATTTGATGCAATAATCAACTACAAAAGAATTGACCTCTTTTTGAAGCAAAACTAGTCAACAATCCAACACAAAGGTCAAATCAACAACAAAAGGCCTAGTATAAAAGGATTCAAGGACCAAAGTGGAAAAGTAATTGATCTTGAGAATCCTAATTGGTTTAGTGAATCATTGTTTTAGACCCAACCTCAACACTAATGTAATGTGATAATAAGATTTCTAGAATAAGATTAAAAGATGAAAAAAAACTTAATCTAATTGAACTAACTGTGTTCCAAACTAGAAATGATCTAATTGGTTTTAGTTAAGGGGAATGACTTATAAAAATTCACTTTTGAATTAGATTTCCAAGATGATGCAAAAATGTATACAATGCCACTTCTCCATCTAATAATTAAACGAGGACTATTAATCTAACTATGCACCTAGTGCCAAAAGGTACTAGCATTAAAACGTGCGAGTATTTGACACAATAAGCCTAAATAACTTAGGGATGCACATCTAGATGTTAGGTCAATTTTACATGCTATGTTTAATATTTTAATGTTGGATTATTACAATGATTATATGTTTACTAATACAAAATTCGAGAAGGTTCTCACCTAGTTGAAATTAAACCTAATGCCAAAGAAACCTAGTAACAAAACTTTGTAGTAACTAATACAATAATTTCACTCGACTAAGTGATATATTTAATAGTAGTTTTGATATGTATACCATCGTGGATATTAATTTTTTTTCCAAGGAAAAACTCATGTGGAAACCAACATGCGCTTCCTTACATTTCGTTGATGGTATCTAGTGTAAATCTACCAAGGCTGATTACAACACCTGACTTGATAGGGACATCAAGTGAGGCACACAATAGGGATAATAATCTTTGGGATTGACCCCAAGACCTCATGCATGAAACTCAAAGCACTCAACCACTCAAGCTAGTCCACGAGGTTAAATTGTGGATATTCTACTCGATAGTTTGTCACAATAGATCTTGAAAATGCCGCTGCAAAAATAATGAGTTTATACTCTACTATGTGGTGCTTATTTTTTCAATTTTTTTTAATATTACAAACATATTGTGTTTGATATGAAAAGAAACTAAGAAAAAATACGTAGTAGTAAAAAAAAGCACACCATCAACACAATGAGCATGAGGTGTACGGTGATGAGGGATAATTTTATGGATGGAAATTTATTTTAAAATGTAGAAACCTTGGCGAATCTTACTAGTCCTTGATATGCCAACTATAAAGTGTTTGACGATATTTTAGTAAAAATATTCAAATTTATAAGGATTTTATATAGTTTTTATAAAATTTTGGCGATTTTTAAGGTAAAATAATTTTATCCTATAGAATTTGGGCGAATAATTTTTAGAATGGCGAATCATTTTTTGGGAAAAAGTGTGGAAAATTAGCCCATGGGAGAAATTTAGCCCCTAAAATTATCCCTACAAGCTCGAGAAACATGATATGAGAAAACCCAATAGGAAAATGAGGACATTCCTTGCTATGTTCTTCTCAAAAGTACAATTCAAAATACAAAGAAATATTGACCGATTATGGAGAATAAACATTTTAGTCGATGATAGGTTGCCATAGGATCAAACTTTTACTTTGTTCTATTTTGATATCCCGCGCCTCTACTCTACTTAGCTATGGAACAACAAATCAATACAATAGGAATGAAACCCCTTTATTCCCTTGTCACTTAGTATTTTAACATGTTATTATAGTCATCTAGGGTTAAGGTTAGGATTTTTGCATTCCCCAACCATTGATTAGTCTCGGGGTTGTGACCCTCTAGAATATTCTTAGAACAACTTTATATGGCTAGATCCACATGTGTAAGTAATGGGCATTGGTGTAAGACGTGTTACACACAGATGGAAATGATACATCCACCCCACACTGGGTTTATAATGCACCTCAATATTTGGGGAGGTTTTTGTTCCCTAAAATATTTTACTTTTGCTTTTGTTGTGCTCGCCTAGTTGTTCTAGACTTCTTCTGCAAAACAATATATTTTGCTAACTTTTTCTAGGTATCTTCTACTGAGTCTTCTATGTAAGGTAATACTTTCCCTCATTTTATTCTTCAAGCATAGATGGCTCACAAAGTTTCAAATTCTCTACATTCACCACTAAGTAAATGCACATATATGTAGGTACACCAAGTTTGTAAGCATAATCTCCTTTATTTTCCAATGCTTCAAAAGGACCATATCTCAAAGATTTGATTTTCTTACCAAGTCCCTATGACCTCTCTTTATTAAAGTAAAACCAAACTTGGTCTTATATTGTAAATATTTTCCCAGTTCTATATTGGTCATGCCTAACCTTGTACTCCTCTTGTGATTTATTTAATTTCTCTAGTACTTGCAAATGGATCGACTAATCATATTTATGAATCTTTCAACCTTCAATGCTTCTATTATGGTTTATTCCTTCTTTCCTCCATATTTCCCATACACAACATCTAGATGTGAAGATAGAAAAAATATCTTAAATAAGTTTTAAAAGGGGACTCATTGGTGGAACTATGGACTAGTATGTTATACGAGTGTTGATTGCAGATCAAACTCTCATCCCGTGTTTTTGGATGCTTTTGATTGTAATCCATCAAAAGTTGAACCAATGTCATATTCACCACTTATGTCTACCCAACAGTTTGTGGATGGAAATATGTAGGTTTATTTAGCTTGGTGTCCATCTTCTCCTATAGTGTAGTTCAAAAGGCACTAAGAAATATGATATCGTTGTTTGAAATGTGCTCCTTAGTTGTTAGAGTTTCCCTATTTGATGGCACGATATCTCTATTGTGTATGCTTCCAAATTAGAGGGTGCTTCCAAATTAGAGGGTTTCAGTCTCTAGAGTGTCACATGTTAGAGGGTGCTTCCAAATTTGTACTATGGAGCATAGGTTGTAGAATCTCTTGGAGGAAGTTGAACTGTGGTATCTTGTGTAAGGAGGTCACACCTCCCTATTACCCCCTTGGAGTGACAACTTTTAGAGTTACCCTCACAAGGGTGTCATGATGTTGCTTGCATGAGATGTCATGCTCATATTCTCCAGACTCTGATAGAGTTTCTCTTGATCTCCATCATATGTATGATTGTCATATCTCAACTATGGTATAGCTCATCCTCTTACCTCACTCCTCAGATGACAGATGCACTATAGATGGTATAGTATGGTTTCAGTGTGATTTATCTCGGTATCCTATGTATTGATGTTCATTTTGATGTGATGCTATAACTTCCTAGTTAGTCATGAACGTGGTATACACTAAATGAAATTTGATAGCACATAATTTGCATAGTTTTATTATTTTCCTTGTTATACCTTGGGGAACATATTTTCTTTTAGAAGTGTGCCATTTCTCCAGTCAATTTGTATTACTGGGTACTTAGCCTTGATAGCATTTTCCACATCCTAACCATGCTAAACATTTTCCACTTCCTTATATCATTTCATTCCATCCATATAAACAATAATTTACCTTGATCATGTATGATTTATAAAAGGTCAAAAGAAAGGTCCAAAGAAGAAATCCTAAGTAATAAAGCCAAAAAGGCTAGTTGTGAAGAATGTTAAAGTCAAAAACCAAAATAAAATCTTGAGCAATGCCATCTCCCTATGAGGACAATGACCCTAATCCCTAGCTTTCCTATGAATATCTATAGAAAGAAGGGACTTGTTCAATAATTTGAACATATAAAATAAAAATGCCTCAAAAATGGGTGGTAAGAAACAATGTCGATGACAGGTAACTCAATGCTAAGCTCCCTCTTGAAGGCTAATGTATACAAATCTTATCTCATGAAAGATAGATGAATAGATAAAAAATACCTATGCATGTATAAGACTTTGAGGGTCATCACATGAAGTTTTTCCCTTCCCTTTTCCATCATTATTCATCTTTTTACCTATCTTTCACCCAGGTACTTGGGAAATATTTGTTTTCCTAGGACTTGGTGCATGTATAAGGGTTAATATTGTTCACCCTTGGTAAAACTTAGGCAAATATCAAAACTAACTCTTATTTGTTATGTTGTGTTAAGAGATCTTAACATGTGTTCTCATTTAATGGCTAGATAATAAGCTAGACCCATCATTTCAAGTGGGTGCCTTGCATTGGGATGCATGTACCATGCCTCAAGATCCATGAAACCACATGGGGATCCATGATGTTGCATTGGGATCCATGTACTCATATTTGATCATATCTACAAACATTGGGATCCATGCCATTTTCCTTAGAATCCGTGTACTACATTGGGATACATGTCACCGCATTGGGATTTGTGACAGTGCATTGAGCCATGACAAGGATGTCATATCACCATACATGCCACATGGACCACTCATATTGATTCTCCTTTCTCCATTGGACATTCTATTCACACTCATACATTATTATCTCTCCTTGGACCACACATGGGAGTTGTTAATGCATTTGAAGATTTAGTTATAGGTTATTAAAGTGGTTATAGGTTGGTATTTGGACCATTGGATGACATGACATGATTTACCATTGTTTACTTGAGTAGGAGTGCTCACCTAGAGGAGGCCACACATGCCACTTGTGTTGACTTGTTGACTTTGATGGCCCACAAGTGTGGGAGTGGTGTCATCTTCTTGAGGTAGTTATTTCACACTTGGACAATTCCTTGGTTCTTGGGAAATTGGTTGGAGGACATTGGAAATATTTGGACCATGTTTGACTCATCTCTTCATTCCTTGATGAGACATTGGCACAATTTTTGAGGGGTGTACTTCTCTTCCCTCTCTTTAGTCCACATGTGTGGCACTTCACGTTGTATTTTGTACCATTTGAGAGGG
>WSFP011553806.1:0-11234 GCA_009831015.1 Picea engelmannii
CATACCTGGGAGTGAATGATCTTCTTTGTGGCGTAGTCCTTCTGAATTTTTTCCTTGACTGATTATGATCACAATTGAAGCTTCTTTGTGGCTTGAACATGGATGGTCTTGTTGAATATGTATCTTCAATAGTTTTCTTAGATTCTGGTTGACCATGATTCCTTCCTTTGAGTACTTCTGCATAACTCTTTCTATTTTATTCATTCTTCTTTTCTAGCAATTTAGAGTGCTTCTCTTCATTCTCTACAACCGATGTGAATGTTTTTGTCTCTTTAACATTCTTGTTGAGCTTGACAATTTTGACTCTTAGCGTGACAACTTCTTCTTCAAGATTCTCAACCTTTTCTTCTTTCTTCATTATCTAAGATTTCATGACCTCTTCTATTCTCTTTGCTTCTTCAAGTTGGATTTTCAATGTAATTATTTCTTCTTCGAGTCTTCTATCTTCTTGACCAAACTCTTCCTCAAGTTGGTTTAAGTGATTGGTTCTTTCCTTGAGATGATCCATCAATATCTTTTCTCTCTTTTATTCTTCTTCCTTTTGTGCTGCTATGTTGTCTTCTAAACATTTCTTTTGATATTCTAGAGCTTCTTCAATTCTTCTGGTTTGTTCTATTTGAGCTCTTAAATTCTTGACGACTTGCTGATATTTTTTGGAACCTTGAACAATTTCCTTTTGCTTCATCAATTCTTTCTTGGATGAATTGTTTTCTTCTCTTTCTTTCCTTATATATTTAATTACACTGATCAATTTTTCTCTATAATCAACTTCTGCTTCTTCATACTCTTCCTCTTTTGAATTTGTCTGACATGATGAACATCTCTCTTCTTGTTATATATTTGTATCTTCTTTGGCATTTTCTGAATCTGCGATGGGTGAATAATATATGTCATGTAACTTATCCCAAAGTTATTTGGCTGATGAACATTTACCAACTTTTTCTCTTACCGGATTAGGTAATCATTCCCAGATGAAATCCATTTCTATTTTGTTATTCTTCTTCAATTCCTTCTTGGCTACAGTCTTTTCCCTTTTTGAACTATCATATCCTGTAACAACTAATAGCCAAATATAATGTCCATGTGCCTGTAAAAATACTTATGTCCTTATGCTCCACATCTCATACTTAAAACCATTCTGACCATTAAACATTGGTACTCCATTATCAGAATAATCCATTATCTCCTTCCATTGGTTAAACTGTTTCTCGAAGGAACCTCACTCTGATTCCAAATGTTGGATTACTGAGAGAGGGGGTGAATCAGTAATAGAGAAATTTAATCCTTTTTAACCATATAATCCAAGTGTTATATCAATGTAGCATTATCATCCAATAACTACAGAGTAAATAAGCAATGAACAAATGAAAAATCATACACATACACAGTACACCAGTGTTTTACGTGGAAATCCAAAGCGGGTGAAAACCACATAATTCTTTTTCTTATATGTCTTGAAGAATTACTTTCATTGGAAGCACGAAATTCCTTTGTTTTCCAGCTGCAACTGGAAGGAATCTCCAACCCCCTAGTTTCTCAGGCTACAACCTGAGGGAAGCTCCAACACCCCAATTCTCTGGCTACAACCAGAAGGAGTCTACAACACCCTATGTTCTTTGGATACAACTGGAAGGTGGCTACAATCACATGTCCTTGCCTCGTCCAACGACCCTGACTTATAAGTAGAATGATGGAACCACTGTCACACTATCACTGTGAGATATACTGCTGTAAACCTATACCAATCAACCCATACCAAACAACTTGTACCAATAACCTGAACCATGCATCAACCATGCATCAACCTGTACGTCAACCTATAATCAACCTGTACCATAAACAAGTGCATCAACCATGCACCAACCTTTACCTCAACTTGTACCATGAACAAGTGCATCAACCATGCACCAAACCTGTACAAATAACATGTCACAACAACATATCCAAACAACCTATCACAACAACATGTCTCATCAATATTATTAACCAAATTCGTTCTACTCACCAAGATCAACCACCAAGACAACTCTCAAATATGTGCATCAACCAAGCATAACACAACAACTCATAATCATCACCAAGATCAATATGTGCTTCTAATAATATACCAATACAAGTATGCTACATCATCCATAAACCATGTGTCAACAATACTACTAACAAGCATCTCCAACCTTGTACCAAGTATGTACCAATCATGTATCAACTACTCATCAAGATGTACCAACATCATCAACTTTACACCTCATGTATGTGCAAACTCATCAACTACTTGTCTCAACCCTGTACCCAACATGTACCTTAATCAAAAGCCCTCATCAATTTCATCATCCAAATATGATTTGTAACTTTGTAATAGACCTGGTGTATACAATCACAAACTTTCAAACCTTCCTTAACTTTAACAACAAGAGACTAGCATTTTCATCAAACTTTTCTTTAGTCTCACATGACTAGTTTTGGATTAGTCAACAACCCTAACTTGAAATAATCATAACTATGTACATGTAATGAATAAAGATTTGAAAATGATAAATAATGTTATTCAGTTTGTTTTCTGCAATTCTTCCAGGTTTCACTACTTGGAACCTCTCAAAAAAGGAGTTATAGAAAAAATGACATACCTTATTGAATTTTGGATTATTCTAGAGAGTGATCGTGTAGAGCATGCCCCACACAGATTTTTTTTTGAATCAATCTAAAAATGTTACACAACATACTATAGACTGTACTATAACCAACACATTTTTTATTATTAAATTTGGATATGTTATGAAGAAGTTGTGACACTTTTACCTGAAACACCTGTTTTAGACTACTTTCAGGACTAGCCACAAACCCTATTTTCCACAGAGTGTAACTCCAAAAATACAATGACCCACAAGCTAAATTTTTTACCACAGATACTTGGATATGTTTCCTCAATGGAACAAAAATTTCACGTTTTGTGTCATTCTATAAAAAAATGTATTGCGAAAATGGTGAGATGACCTGTAAATAACATACCTTAGAAAGCATCATCAAAAAAAATTATCCTCCCTTGAATTTTGGCCTTCTTTTCTTCACCTTACCTCTGAAATTCAGCTTAGATATACCTTGGTTACCTCAGTCACATATAGATATTAAATATGCTCAAGTGTGATGTAAAATGAGAGAGACTTGCCTCTTATTTATACTCTCCATATTATAGGTCACTTAACCCATTTCTAGGTCACTTAACATATTTCCTCATTTTTAGGGTTAACCACTTTCCATAATTAGAAATTTCTCCATTACTTTATCATTTAAATATTCCTCCTTGACTTTGACACCTCACTTTATTATTTAAATAATATTCTTTGATTTTGTCACTTCACTTTATTATTTAAATAATCCTTCTTGACTTTGTCACTTTACTTTATCATTTAAATAATAATTTCTTCTTTGCAAGATCTTTGACTTCTTTGACCTTTTGTGGCTTCAAGCCAACATATGAGGGTCCTCCAACTTCGTAAGGCCATAAATCTCAAACCGTGAGGAGTTATGTGACGTTCCACATACCAACCAGAAATGGCATGACATGTACTATCCATATACAATAGTCTTACCTACAAATATATAAAAAATCATACTATTATCCATCAAACAAACTTGGTTCCATTACCCAAACTTGGGTTCTCCAACTTCTCATGGCCATAACTCTCTAGCCGTGAGGAGTTATGTGATGTTCCACATATAGCCGGAAATGGAATGACATGTAATATCTATTTGTAATAGTCTTACCTTCAGATATATTAAAAATCATACCATTATACATGAAACAAACTTGGGTCCATTACCCAAACCTTTGTGCTACCAGAATTCGCTACCAGAATTTCTCCAAGGGTTGACATCAATCTACAGTATCACTCTCCAATGGTTGACATCAATAAAAACCAACAATCCATACCAACTATCCATAAACCTAAGCAAACTATCTGACACATTTCTCTTTGAGAAAGCTTCTTGCCATGTTCATTATTGTCCATTTTTTCCTTTTAGCCACTCCATTCTGTTGTGGAGTATATATGGTTGTAGTTTGCATGATGATGCCTTGTGATTTGCCGAAATTTTCAAATTATTTGGAGATGCATTCTCCTCCTCCATCTGACCTGAGAACTTTTACATATTTTCCACTCTGTTTTTCAGCTTCACCTTTGAATTCTTTGAACTTTGCAAAAGTTTCAGACTTGTGTCTAAGAAAATAGATCCAAATTTTCTTGCTAAAGTCATCAATAAACATTAGAAAATAAGCTCTACCACCAATTGAAATTTTTTTCATTGGTCCACATAGGTCAATGTGAACCATCTCTAAGTGTTGTTTGGCTTGAGTGGAGGACTGTGGAAAACTAGTTCTCTTATGTTTTTCAAGAATGAAAGACTCACATGGGGGGGTTTTATCTTTGAAGGCAGGTAGACCTTTGACCATGGAGTGATTTTGTAGAAGTATTAGACTTTGAAAGGGAAGATGTCCAAGTATTGTATGCCAAACCATAGTTTCATTGGGGGTGGATGCACTTTGTGCATATGATTGGATCAGATTTGCAGTTCTGAGGGTCAAGGGAAACATTATATTCCTAGTCATGTGGATTTAAAAAATCAATTTTCTGTTGGGGGTTTCATTATATATCCTACATGGTGCTCCTTCAAAAAGTACCTTATAGCCATGTTTAATTAGCTGTCCTACACTTAACATATTATGTTTCATATCTGGAACATGATAGACATTGTTTATGTCTTTCTTTACATTTTTTTTAGTAAGAATATGTATAGTTCCTTTTCCTTGAACTTTCACTAAGGAATCATTTCAAAGTGTAATATCAGATGAAATTTAATAATAAATGCATGAAAGTAAATCTTTGTTACCTGTCATGTGATTGCCATATCCTCTTTCTAGCAACCAGATATCTTTGTGTTGTTCTTCAGTCTTGTGGCATAAGAGAAACATACCATCTGAGGTTTCACCTTCATGATTTAAGAGATGTGCTCTGCCTGAGAGCTAATCTGCTTTCTTATTCCTTCATCCAGATCCATAGTTCCCATCCTTTCTGTAGTAATATAATTGTATGCTTGATTTTTCGTTGGGTGAACATATCCCTCTACCTCTTTGAGACTGGAAATTCTTATTCTTGTTCTGTTGTCTATGACCTTGAAAATTATGATTCTGGTTCTGTTGTCTGTGACCTTGGAAATTTTGATTCTGGTTTTGTTGTTTGTGACCTTCACTTGAGTGATGGTTACTTGGAATTTTCCCTCTTCCTTGGTGACCTCTGCCTCTCCCTTTGCTAAAGGAGAATTGAGTCTTGAAGACATTGGCTATTGACTCATATTCTAGATGTAGTATGATCTCATGTGTCAATAGAGAGCCCATTAATTCATCTGTTGAAAAATTTGATAGATCCTTGGATTCAAGGATGGTTGTAACAACCATTTGAAATTTATTTGGTAAACTTATGAGGACTTTCTCAACAATTTATTTATCAGGGATGGCTTCACCATTCAATCTGATTTGGTTTACAATTCCCATGACTCTGGTCATAAATTGATCAGCGTTTTCAGATTCTGTCATTTTTAGAGTCTCAAAATGTGTCCTCAAAGTCTATAGTTTAACTGTCTTGACCCTGTCATTTCCTTGGTAAGCTGATTTAAGGATGTACCAAGCCTGTTTTGAAGTAACAACGCCTTCTATTTTTTAGAAAATCGAGTCATTCACTGAGTTTTGAATCCATAAATTTTCCTTATTCTCTTTATTCCTCTATGTTGCCTGAGTAGTTCTTTGTTGGTTGGTCATGGAAGCAAGGTCTGTTGGATATGGTTCCACATATACAAGATCCACTGGATCCCATCACTCTTGTGCTTGCAAGAAGGATCTCATTCGAAGAGACCAAAACTCATAATTCTTTCCAAGAAGAATTGGTCCTTGTGTTGGTCCTAAGTTACTAGAGGTGGCCATCTTTTAAATTTTTTTTTAACAAAAAACATTGTTAGAGATTTTTGGGCTTACTTGTTTCTTGTGTGTAAGACCAGGTCCGCGAAATCCTCTGTTGTGACTTTGGGCCAAAAAAGACGGGTTAGACTCCTTTAACATTGATATGGCTGGATGTGACTATCCGAGCATGATATCTACGGAGTCAGAGTTCTGAGCTATGTTCTTTAGCAACTATAGCCCCTCTAATGGAAAAATTGGGATTTATGAGTTTACTTGAGAGCCAAAAAAAATTTTGGTGTTTATCTTCTCATATGATTGGGAGTTGAAACCCAGGCGCTTCAGGCTTTCAGGCTTTGGGCATTAAGATGCGTGAAGGTCTCGGTTCCTTTGAATAGATGAATTTTCGAATAAAGGATGTGTTGCAAAGATCAACGATGCTCATTGATTTGAGATTAACGGTCCTCAGTTATTTTGGGAATTCGAGCCTTCAGGGCTCTAAGAGATATTCCTTTCTTACCTTGCAATCCTCTGAACTCACAGACCTCCAAACAAGGGAGGATATTGACGGTCTCAATTACTCATTGAGATCTACGACTCAGAATTATTTTGGTAGTTCGGGCTTCAAAGATATTTCACCGTTCACAATAACGATACTTGCGTAGTGCCGAGGTGACTAATTATCTGTAGAGGTGTAGATCCAATGATCCTTAGGCCTCTACAAATGAATGACCAAGATCTTCTTCGGAACTCCAGTGTTCGATAGTTTTTGACTGCTAATATGTGCTGACCTCTGGAGTGCGAATATACAAAGTGCGAGATCTTCCTCCACGTGGCCTTTTTATTTGACGGTTGATATTAACTTCATAATCTCGATCTTCGGGAGTTCTTTATTTACGTTTTTGACTCTCCTCCGAAGTTCTCTAGCTCCAAAGTGTGGGATCACGTGACATGTGTCCCTTCTAGCTTGAATGGTCCAGATCTAAATCGTCGAATATGTGAAGATCGATGGTTAATCCCTATGAGTCCTCGATGATGGATGATCCAAATGAACTCCGGGCTTCGATCCTTCGAGAGTTCTAGATTCTCGCATTCATCTTCCTTCCAAAGTGATTATCGTCAGAGTGCAAGATGTTGTGCCACTTTTTGACTTGGATCAACGAACTGGATCTACTCCGGCTCTTTAGAGATTTGGGATTTTGGGAGTCCTTTACTCCTTAGATTCTGATTGCTTCCTCCCGAAGTATGAGATCACCTTATGTGTGTCACTTATTTTAAGATCAACGACCGCGAGTGATGACAGAGACTCAACTCGCTCACTCTTTAATTGTCTTCATGATCTTCGTAAAGCAAAGATGCTCATCCAAGGTGGGATTGATATCCACCATTGATCTAGAAAGATAAATGATCTTGAGCGATTGCAGACTCACAACTTGCTCACGCTTTAATTTTCTTTCTGATCCCCACAATGTGAAGATGCACATTCATAGCACGATCGATATCCACTGTTGATATGTTGATCTAGAAAGATCAACGATCCTGAGTGATATCGGGCTCACAATTTTCATAAAATTTAATTTTCTTCTCGATCCCCACAATGCATCCCCACCGTTGATATCACTCTGATGAGATTTGACAGTCATGGCTTAATATTTTCTTGACCTGACAGCTGATCTTGCTCACGCTCAGATCTTACATCTGAAAAAAAAATTCTCCTTACCTGCGGGCTCATCATTTCTGAGCTTAATTAAAGGCTCATATCTGTTCCCACATCCAATCTTACGACTAAAGTAGATTCTCCTTTGCTTCTTTTGAAAAATTTATTCTTAAGAAATAATTTCGCAAATCTTTCATGAATTCTTTAAATGCTCACGGATTTTTAATTTTTTTTTTCCTTCTGTAGCTTCTGCCTCCTCGCGCTTTCTATCTCCAACAATATTTTGAGCGTACTGTTGACTCCAAACTTCTCTCCAAGCTCTGTGAAGAATCTTGCATCCTGTGCTCTCATCTGCAAGACTATGTAATCTCTGCTCTCTTTTTCTTATGATCAGGTTGCTCTCCAGAGACTGTGAAGAGGTTTATGTCCTATGTTTTGATACCATGACAAAATGAGAAGAAAAGAAGATAAAACAAAGAAGATGAAATTGAAAACAAGAATGAACAGATTGCGTTGATTAAAGGAAACGAGATGAGCTAAATAAGCTTGAACAGATCAAGAAAATCAAGAAACAATCGTACAACTGGTCATGACATCTGGCATTGTGTAGTCACATATTGTTGAGGTTATAGATATAAGTAACAGATTCTACACTAATGTAGCCAGCGAACCCAAGAATGGTGTAGGTTTGTTATCCTGTAGAATGAAGCTACCCAATATACAAACCTATTCATTCTATTCTACCATCTAATGATGGAGCAAACAAAGGTAATTGTCACAAAATGTTGAATGGAACTCAACATTCTATGATGGAGAAAATGAAGGTAATTTTCACATCTTTTTAGCCTTCGACGACGAGATGTTGGACTGGCGAGAGGATATGTATCTAAGTTTCATGATTCATTTATTTTTCCATTAGCTTCCATTCATTTTTATTCTGTGGTCTAATACTGATATATATTCTATGGCCTTTACATCCTTGAGGCATGATTATGTGTGCACCGTTATTGCAAGAAAAACATGGAGTAGTATGCCATGGAGCTTCAAAACCTATGGTGGAAATAAAGATTTTTATTACTGGTAGAAAATGATTCATATAAAGATGATGAACTCGCTTTTGCTTGTCAACAAAACACATTTTTCATGGAAATTTGTTCTGCACTGCTTTATAGTTTCACAGTGTCTTGCACTTGTCTTCAGTAAACTTTTATGCATGCTTACTGCAACTACTTTAGAATAGATTGTGTGATTTTTATTATGTGCAATGCTTTGGGTTTGGTAAGTTCTTGCTTATATAACATACAATGGTTCGATTTTTTCATTCCTGATGGGCTTGTAGATTGAAGAGGAATCCTTTCCTTTTCTTCATGCTCAACACCATAGGTAGAATTATGTTCTTTGGCATGAATCATACCCCTGTCCATGGAACCCATCTTGCACATGCCTTTTGTAAACCTTCATGGGTGTTTAGTGCAATCACTTGAAATGGATAGAGTATTTTTTGATGCAAGAAGCTAAGCAAGAAAAAAGAAAGAGTAGAGTAGACAGAATGGGAACAAGAATGTGCGGATCACACATGTATTAGATGATAGTATAAATCTATAAAGGGAAAACAAAACAAGAAGATCAAGAATATCTGACAAGTCATAATGACTGGTAGAGCTAGCACAACATATGGAAGTGTATAGTCATACTATGTTGAGGTTACATTTATAACTAACATTCCCTCTTAAACTCAATAGTTACAAACATCAGCACTCATAATCCCAAGTGTTGTCTCTAAAAATAAAAAATGGTTTTTCCTAATGGATTTGTAAATATTTCTGTGTGCTTATCTTGTGAGCCACAAAATTGAAGAGTGATTTGACAATTATTGACTAGCTCGCATATGAAGTGCTAGTGAGTGTCAATGTGCTTGCTTTTATTATGAAAAACATGGTGTTTAGATAAAGCAATTGTTGAAGTATTGTCACATAAGATAGGATTTGGCTCATTTTTTGTATGCAACATGTCATTCAATAGTCTTCATAGCCACACTGCTTGAGAGGAATCTGAGGTAGCAACGACATACTCTACCTCTACAAAATATATTGAGACAATGGGCTACTTCTTTGATACCCAAGAAATCATATTTGTGCCGAGGTGAAAAGCATGCCCTGAGGTGATTTTTCGATCATCTAGGATTCTTGCAAAATCATTGTCAGTGTAATGATGATTATCTACAGACTTGGTGTACCATAAACCAAAATTGAGAGTGCCAACAACATATCTCAGAATCATTTTCTCCATCTTCCAGTGAGAATCTTTGGGAGATTCCATGAACCTGAAAACAAAGCTGACTTCATACATAATATAAGGCCTAGTTGTTGTAACATACAACAAAATTCCTACTAAAACATTATACAAGGTAGAATCCACTATAGGTCCTTCATCTTGCTTGCTCAATTTTGTGCCTAGGGGTATGGGGGTTTTTGCTGGATTGCAGTCATCCATGTGAAATATTTTAAGGATGTCTGCTGCATACTTTTGCTGACAGACAAAAATCTCTTTGGGTGACTGGTCAACCTCAATCCTCCAAAAATATTTCATTATTCAAATATCTATCATCTAAAAAATAGATTGCATGGCATATTTAAAACTGGTTAACTCAAGATTTCCAGTATATATCATGTCATCAACATATAAACATACATTCATAATTTTACCTTCCTAGTCTATTTTGGTGTATAGAGTTGGCTCATTTTAGCTTTTGCTGAAACCACTCTTGATCAAGTAAGTGTCAATTCTGCTGTACCAACTTCCTGGATCTTTCTTTAAGCCATACAAGGCTTTATTAAACCGATACAATTTGGCTGGTTTTTCTTTGACTTGAAATCTAGGTGGTTGATCCACATAGAGATATTCTTCTAAGACACCATTTAGGAAAGTTGACTTGACATCCATCTGGTATACTTTCCATTTGTGATGAGTTGCTATGGCTAAAAGAGTCCTTACAGTGTCCAACCTTGCTACTGGAGAAAATTTTTCACCATAATCAATGTCTGGTTGTTGTGAGAATCCTTTAGCAACAAGTCTTGCTTTGTTTTTTTCAATCTTCCCCTTTTTATTAAGTTTAGTTTTGTAAACCCACTTGATACCAATACTTGTCTTATGTTTGGGAATATAAACAAGATCCCATGTCTTGTTCTTCTCAATGGAGTCAATATCTTGGTTCATGGATTGAACCCAATATGGATCTTTAGTTGCCTCTTTAAAAGATGCTGGTTGACATGACATTAATGCAAAAAGATTTTGATGATTCATATCATCCAACTGCTGAAAGATTTCTGTCAAGCTTCGAGTTCTCTGATTTTGAGATTCAGAGGATGAATTTATGCTTGAAGAAGAGTTGTCCTAAGATATTTCAGGCTATCCTTGTACCTATAATCTTGGAAGGACAGGCTGATGTGTTTGATGTCTTGATTTTTTATGTTTTCAGGAAGTGGAAGCAATGGATTTTGACTGTCCATAGGTTGATTTTCATACCCACTCCATAACTGATTTTCAAGAAATTTGACATATCTGTTGAGAATTAGTTTCTTCGAAATCAGATTGTAGATTATGTAGGCTTTGGATGTCTCACTGTAGCAAAAA
>WSFP011553819.1:0-11234 GCA_009831015.1 Picea engelmannii
CCTTCAGAGAAAATCCGAGGACAAACGGACCTATCATACTGACACTTGACCTTTTTTTTGTGAGCCTCATTGGCTAGGGCCGCATCACGACGCTGCTCATTGAGATGCTCAAGGTATACTAACCATTCATCAAGTGGACAAGTGTCTGGCAATAATTGTACTACCAATTTTAGAGATGGGATCTGACATTCGATGGGCAAGATTGCCTCCAGCCCGTAAATGAGTTGAAAAGGTGAGAAACCGGTTGCAGTATTAACAAATGTTTGGTAAGCCCATAATGCTAAATATAACATCAAATGCCAATTTGACTTGGCTTAGTTGATAGTTTGCTGTAGAATAGTCTTAAGATTTTTGTTTATAGCTTCCACTTGCCCATTGGCTTGGGGGTAGTAGGGTGATGAATGCTCTTGCCGTAACCCAAGATTTGATGTTAATTCGGTCATCATTTGGTTCTAAAAGTGACTATCATGGTCAGTAACAATCTCTCTCAGGATGCCGAACCTTGCTATGA
This sequence comes from Picea engelmannii, assembly GCA_009831015.1. NCBI lineage: Eukaryota > Viridiplantae > Streptophyta > Pinopsida > Pinales > Pinaceae > Picea > Picea engelmannii. The sequence continues at coordinate 512 of WSFP011553819.1, forward strand.
TCTGGTTGAATAAAAAGAGAGCTGCAATCTCTCCATCATATTTAAACGTTGGCATAGCTTCGACCCACTTAGTGAAGTAGTCTACAACTACGATGATATAGTGGTGCCCCCTTGTTGAAGGGGGGTTGCAAGTAGTGTAATCAATCCCCCACTTGTTGAAGGGACCAATTGTGATGACAGGAAACATGGGAGCGGGATGTGCCCTCATCTTCCAAGAGGAGATTTGGCACGGATGGCATTTCTTGACCGAATCTATACAATCTTTGATAAGTGTCGGCCAGAAGTAACCTTCTCATAAAATCTTTTGGGCTATTGCCAACCCAGAAAAATGACCACCACAAGATCCGGTATGGAAATCATTGAGCACGATGACTGCCTCCTCATGTGTGAGACATCAACGTAAGATGCAGTCTACACCTCTCTGATACAATGTATCATCGAGTATGAGATAATTCTTAGCCTGATGGCGTATACGTCGACGCTCATCACGAGAAGCAGAAGTGGGGCACTTCAAAGTCTAGAGATAGATCAATATATCTTCATACCAGGGATCTAAAGATGTGATAAAAAACATATCTCCCTGGATAGGCGATTCTTCAGGCACAATGTCACCTGACTCAACCAGAAGTTCCGAAATAAGCTCTGCGAAGACCAATGACTTTTTGGACTTTGCTGAAATGAAGTCTAAGTCAAAATCCTGGAGGATGAATATCCATCTACTGATTTTTCCACCTATAACCCATCGTGTCAACATGTACTGGAATGGATTCACGACAACAATGACGGTGGTCTTACGAAACAAAACACAATGACAAAACCGTTGAACAACATGAATTTCCGCCAACGCAAGTTTTTCAATATGAGAATAATTGAGTTCCGGTCCTACGAGGCCTCGGCTCAGGTAATAGATCACGTATTCTGAGAACAAATCATCTTCCTGAACTAAAACCATGCCAATGGTTGACTCTGCGACATCCAGATATAATAAGAAATCTTTGTTATAGTTAGGTGGTCGCAGCAGAGGGGTCGTTGTGAGGGCGTGTTTTAATGCGTCGAAAGAGCATTGAGCGGCATCGTCCCAGTAAAAAGGAATGCCTTTCTTTAGTAAGCGCATAAATCCCTTGGTGATTTCGGCATAGTTGGCGATGGAGCATCGTAAAAAGTTTTCCTTGCCTTGTAGACTCTGAAGTTGAAGGATTGTGCATGGGGGGGGCAACTAGATTATTGCCTCCACCTTGAGAGGATTGAACATGATCCCTGTTGTTGATACAATGAAACCTAACAAACATCCTGATGTTATGCAGAAGTTGCACTTGTTTGGATTCAAGTGAATCCTAAAGTAGCAACAACGTTCGAAGATTAGTCTAAGGTGTGTGGGATTATCCGTTCTCTTGCAAGATCGTGATGCTAAATCATCAAGGTAGGCCTCGACTATATGTTTGTGATCATGAAAAGAAAAATACATGGCCCATTGGAATGTGTCTCCAGCATTCTTAAGACCAAAAGGCATCTTACGATATGTGAATTTACCCCAAGGATAAATGAATGTCGTTTTGTGTTGGTCTTCGGGTTTGATTTGGATTTGATTATATCCTGAAAAACCATCCATGAAAGAAAAATCTTCGCAACCAGCACATTCATCAATGATCTAGTTAATGAATGGTGTTGGAAAATTATCTTTGGGACATGCCTTGTTCAAATCAAGGAAGTCGGTACATACATGAATCATGCCTGGTTTTTTATTGACTAGCATAGGATTTGACACCCATTGATTCAAATGGATAGGATAGATAAAACATGCCTTTAGAAATTTCTCAACCTCAATATTGATGGTTGTTTCTTTCTTAGGATTAACTGGATGAAGCTTCTGTCAGACAGGCTTGGCATCAGGATACGTTGTGATTTCATGTTCAACTATTTTTGGATTGATACCTGGCATTTCCTCATAAGACCAAGAAAACCTGTCGCGAAATTCTTTGAAAAGATCCGTGAATTGATCTCCCGTCATGGTCACGGTGAATTCTCCTGCTTTGATTTGGATTAAATCTAGGAGAAAATATGATCTGTGATGAATATCTTCCCAACTTTTGTCCGGACGAGTCATTTCTTCGATTACTGCTTCATCAAAAGGCAAGACTAAGTCCAAGGAATCGACGTTAGCGAGAGAAACCTGAGCCCAAATAGGCTCTAGAAGTGGATCTAACTCTTGTGCAAGAGTCGGATCATTGTTAGCTTAAGCTTACTGGACTAAAGAGTATGCTACTTCAGCTCCAGACAAGGGCATGGACATGCCCGTGTGCGTTGTCTCATCCATCGGGGCCGATGGGGAAGGAAGTATCCAGGGATCTTCGAAGTAAGTCGTGCGGAATGACGAAACTTGAAAAATCTCAACCTTATGGTGATTGGATATAAATTTGATGTCATCGTGAGGGGGTGGATAATCGAAGATACCCATCAAGGATGGGCACAAACCAACTCCTACATTAACGACACCTGGTTGAGGATTATCAATCATCAGGACCATGGATGCCCCCAAAGCAGGGTCAGGTCTGGAGAAAGACAATTGATCGATGGTCACTATCCGGCCCTCATGTGGAAACAACAAGACCCGAAAAATTGTAGCAACCACAGCTTGTATAGCATAAGTCCAACTCCTTCCTAACAAGAGGTTATATTCAAGGGGAGCATCGACTACCTCTACTTCGACACACACGATCTTCCTTCCTAACTGCACAGGGAAAGAAGGAACGATGCCATGTGGTTGGAATGAACGACCATCGAAAGCAGTGAGGAGAGTAGGTGATGGAGACAAAACGGGCTGGCCAATGGCCTTCCAACATGCCAATGACATAACACATGTCGAGGTGCCCTCATGGACCACCGTGCAGAAGATATTCCAAGTAAAACTTTTCATGGGATAAGCCACTACTATCTGAAACGCTACATGGTAAGGCAGACGAGGTTTTAAGTTGGTTGTATCTAACATGATGGTACCCAGATTACAAGTCTCAGCAGAGCCCAAAGTGGTTAACAAGGCTTTCCTCTTAGCAGGGCAACTTTGGAGGACCTCCAAAGATGACATCACACAAGGGGTTTGTGATAAATCTTCCACCACAGAGTAGTTCTGGGCGGCCCTTGAGTTTGGGTTATGAGAATATTTTTTAAATGCACCTTTTGGAATGCATGTCATTGTTTCTCCCAACGTATTCTCAATATATAGAGGAAGAGATGAGAGATCATCTTCTTTACCCTTCTCAGAAGCGCTTGGTTTACTATAATCATGCGCTCTAGTCGATATAAAAGCATCACCCCTAACCATATATACATTCGCGAATGCGGGATTGTTCAGAGGCAGAAAGGTTTCTTTGTTGCCCCCTTCTGTGCTTCCAGAGGCTTGAGTTAGATTTTGCCCATGTTGAAATGGATTAGTCAACACTGCCTGTTGTTGTTGTGTGACAAATTTTTGAGCCTCTGCAAGTCAAGGACATAGATGAGTCGGGTGGTCTTCCACGCACAAGTTGCATGGATACCTCACCTTCCGTTTTTCAGTGTTGTCCCTGCCAGCATTATTAGTGGGTTTTTTATCCCCTTTACCCTTCTTTAGTTGTTTTTTCTTCCCTTCAGGCTGTTGGGTGGCCTTTGGGTTAGTCGACTGCACTGTATGTACTTCCAACATTTTGGTACGGGGAACAACCAAAGTAGTAGTTTGGCTGGCCGCTGTGTGTTGTATGGATAACTACTGCAACTGCTTCATCAATTGCTCAGCGGACTTTGTTTGTGATGAACCAGCAATACCATCGACATGTGGTCCAACTCTCTGTCTAGTTTTATCCAGTATTGAACGTGGCGCATCTGGCAAGATGTTGTATAATAAACCAGACTGAGAATAGATGAGTTCAAACTGTTGAGCCCTCATGATGGCATCTTCTTCAGAGAAAACTCCAGATGTCGTGACGTCTTTGGATAACTGCGGGACCAAAGACTTAAGGAACCACTCAAGTAGGAATGCTGGTGGGACTGGTACCTTGATTAAACTCTTTCGGAATCTCCATTCTCAGATGTGATCAGAGATATGGTCTATTGTTGTCTATTCGAAATTGGCGAGCAGCTCTATGTCAGCATTGTATCTCACAGGTAACTGGAAATGGTTCAGGAAAGCCATCACCAGTTCACCAAAAGAAGAGTATCTTGAGCGATCAAGGTCAATGTACCATTTCGCGGCACTCCCAATGAGAGTACATTGAAACAATCACAACTGTACGGAGTCATCTTTCAATGAGTTAGATGAGCACCAAAGATGGAAGGTAGTCACATGATCTCCTGGATCTTCCTTAGGCTTGGCTTCAAACTTTGGAATGTCCGAAGGAAACTTCGTTAGCATAGGAGGCCAACACAGATCGTGACAAATAGGGTCATTCAACAACCTTGTCAAATCTGACAAGTGTAAAGTCGCCAGGAACGGTAGTTTAGGTTGCTGTTGATAACCTAGGAAAAAGGGGGCTGGATTTTGACTGGCACCAAGTTGCCAGGAAAAGTTTGGTTGCTGGCTCGGATTCTGGTAGAAACCATGGCCCTGGCCAACGTATGGATTTTGCATATGTGGAGACATCATCGGTTGATTTCCCAAATAGGACATAGATTGTTAGGCATGCTTTATATTCGAAGGACTTTGGGAGGGATTACCCCATGCCAGTCCCGTGGGGATAGGCATAGTAGTTTGTTCAGGGTTCCATTGATTGTGGAAAGAATTACCCCATATCAACATTCTGGAGGAGGGAACAGATCCCTGCCCTGAATTCCAAGGTCCTACTAGGTTTGCCCCATGTGAAAGAATAGTACCCTACACAGGAGTAGATTGTCCAAAAATGGGGTTTCCCCCAGTTGGGAAAGCCGCTGACGAGAAGGTGTTGTTACCAAATGTTGTGTTCAAAGAAAATGGTGTCAAACCTACCGACATACTATGCGAAGGTGGTCCTTGACTCCCTACTCCAAATAAACTATTGTGTGTAGGTTGCCCAGCGGATTGTTGATGCGAGCCACCAAGTGAAGGGGACGAAGGAGGGATATGACCTCCTCCGTAAGGGAAAGAATTAAAAGAAGTAGGAGTTCCCCCCATGTGACCTTGCAGAAAAGTGCTAGAGCTCCCTGCCCGAGACCCAAAGTTTGTAAAGTGGAGTAGGAAAGTGCAGTACTTGTACCCGAACTAGGCATCCTTTATGAGAACGGAGGGCCAGTCTCACTTGGTGTGAAAGGGGTTGTGGCCACCGCCAAAGATGGGTTCGATCCACTGTGTGAAGTAGTTGCGGTCGAGACCATGGTGGCTCAGATTGACGATGGTGGTTTAGGAGATGAAATCTCTCCTATGGTGACAACCGTGGTGGGAATTGAAGAATTCCCAAAAGGAGTAACAACATTTGTTTACATTGTTGTGTGTGACACTATCTGGCGCTCGTAAAATTGAATTGGTACAATGAAAGGTGCCAAGAAATCAGTGGTTGGGGTTTCAATCGGGCCAATATTGGTTGCTTCAAGGTCCAAAACGGTCGATTCCTCCGGGGGTTGGTCGGGCACAATGGTTTGTGACCCGGTCGCTTCAAAAGACCCTTGTTGGTCTAGCTTTCGCCTTAATGGTGGTGGGGGTGGCTCCAGTGTAACCGACAGCAGGCCAAGAAGCCTTCGTGACCGGTGGAGCTCAGGATCCTCCACTATGTGAGAAGATCCAAGACACTCTAAGGTAGTCTAAATGTTCAAAAGTAACACACACTAAAAAATTTCCTAGAAGATAAGACAGGCAAACACTAAATTAATTGGAAGAACAGCTACAACAACCAACACTAGAGAAACTTACCGATGCAAGTGCAACTCAAACATGGAAGCACCCTTCGGGTTTACTCTGCAAAGAGTGGCCTGATGTCTATCCTAGGTACCATGGTATACCCCCGCAGTCACCTATGTATGTCCCTAAAAAATATTAGCAACTAGGTTGCCAGCGCGTGAATAGTCACCAGGAGGGTACAGTCGAAAGTCGGGTAGACCACAATGAGCAGGTTATTAAGCCCAAAACCTGTCAAGGGTATCGAGAGAAAGATATGGAAGACAACTGAGGACCTCGAACAGATTTGAGACCCATGAATCCCGGTGGAAAATTCAAACGACGAAATCCCAAAACAAACCCTCTATATGTGTTCTCCGCTACGATTGGTCCAGCTTTAGAGGGGTTATCTCCGCTACCTTTCCGCACGCAACCTCGTGTTTATCCCCTCTGTTAGAAGGGGGTCTCGGATAACTTTCACAACACTGGACTTAGACACTCCCTAACTCAGACTCCAATGTTTTATTTTAAATGGCCTTGAAGAGTTTCCTCTCCAACCTAATCCAAGGCCCTAGTCCTGAACTAGTCGGTGAACCCTACAAACATAAAAGTCTAGTAGATTTTAAATTTAGTGTTAATTTTATGGCTTTATCTTACATCGAGGGGTATGAAGGTGAAACTGATGATGTGTAAAAGACAAAAGAAAAAATGAATAAAAAAGATGGAAACAAAACTTTTACTGAATGCAAACTTTCAACAACTTTTCAAAAGAAATATTTTTAATTTTTCTAAGATTTTGGATAGCAAACTCAAAAGAAATTTCACTTGACTACAAGCTACTTATGCTCTAAGTAAACTTCAAAAACTTATGAAATAAATGACTTTTCCCTGGCTAATGATACATAAACACACTCTTCAACCAAACAAGAAAATTAAAAAGAGATTTTTTATTTATTTAAATACTAGTAAAGCAAGAAAGGAAAAATACTGACAAGCAAAAACCAAGAAAAACAATTCTAGCCTAATCACAGATCACAAAGAATTAGATTAAAAAATCACACACTAGCAATTTTTAAAAAAATGACTCTCACACTTGTCTAAAAACCGTAAAAATTCTTTTATTTTTATGACAACTTTTTAACTGAGAAAAAGCAGGCTAAGGGTAAGATTAATCCTAAGCTACTGAGTGATCAGGCAGAGATTCAAACACCTGAGAGGAATAATTCTTATCAAGGGAAAGGATGAATGCCTTACCCTCAACAACAAGTATCATGTACAAGCATGCGACTGTCACTTTAGCAGCACACGTGCAAATGCACGTTGGATAGAGACAGAGGGCATGTACACACGGGATGACCTTGTACATGCCACGTGTATATCTAAACTCTGAGAAAAAAGAAGACAGAGGACCCAAAACTAGGAAGAGACCACTGATATTGATAACCAGGATCCCTTGAAGGCTTGAACACTCTTTTTAATAGAAAAACAAATAATGTAAGGAAAAAAATGATAAGGCAAAAACAATCTAAGATAGGACTACTAGCAAACAAGACTCATACATAATTCCAGAAAACCCCCTGAAAATGTGTGATTCTGACAGGGAAGAGGATGACTGCCTCTGAAGTTCTCTAAACTCTACACACTACTGCTACCTCTTCAGCTAGAATTCACACGTGGGTTGTAAGAGAGTAGGGTGTGGGCACAAGTATGCATACCTTATGCAGGCCGCGTGTACCTCTATGGGTCCCAACAAACACAGTCAAGAAAATCAAATAAAGCTAGTATGGAAAACTAGATTCTCTGCTAGCTCAGACCTTACAGAAACTAAAAGAAAAAACATGCAAAAAAAACTAGTCTTTAAAACTACCCAAAAACTAAATAAAATTCCAGGAACCCTAGAGAGTTTCCCCAGTATGGTCACCAATTATGTTGTTGGGAAAATCTCCCTATGGACTAGCAAATAGATTTCAGACTTTGCATGCAAATATAACCGAAGAGAAACTACTTTCTACCTTCATCCCTAGATTTAAATCCTCTTATCTTAGTAAATGCATGGAAAGATCAACCTACGTCGTTCCCAGGGTTTGATGTCGATCCTTCGTTGTGCTTGATTACTTGTTCACAATAATCCTTCCAACACTGACCTGTATCTAATACAAGCAACAACTATGCATGCATACTACTTATATACTAACGGGTTAGAAATCCAAACATATACTAATCAAACTATAAACAATTCATGAATTGGGATGGGAAAAGCATTTTCTTTATTACTTTGAATGAGTCAACTTACAAAATTTGAGACCGACCACCACTCCTTGAACCTAATCCTAGGATCCTCTTCTTCTGTCTTCCAACTGCTTTGATTTGAATCTCCTTTGGCACGAGGAAAGGCTAAAGGGTTGGGATAATTGGAATACGTAAATGGGCAGAGTTTCTTTGCTATATTTTTCCTTTTTTCAAATGGGACCCCTACCCCTTCTTTCATAGGCTATAAGGAGCTAGGTATTTGGATGAACCCTCGGCCATGCATGGCCGGGAGTTTCAGTTAACACACCCATAGATTTTGTGCTCCATCGACAACTTTCCTTTTTTCGTGTTTTTGTCGGTCCATGTGGGTTGTTTTGGGTTAGCCAGCAGGTACACGCGTGCAGTAATGGATTAGGGCGTGTGGGCCTTTATAAAAGAGGATTTTCAAAGAGTTGTTCAGCAGTGCTTTGGAAAAGAAGGGATATGAGCTGGCATGATGCCAGGTAAGCATGTGTGGTGTATTTTAGGGTTATAACAAAGAGTCAACTCCCAATCCGAGCGATAAATAGTCTCAGCCTGAAGATTGTTGTCCTCATATTGACTAAGATCAAAGGTTCAACCTTGTTGCACCAGGCATCAAGATCACTCATGTTCTATGTAGTACAGTGCTTGATGTTGATATTATGATAGTTGCGGTAGGTATTTACCTCCACATATAGACCTGACAAGAATAGAATATTTCGAGAAGCAAGAAGAAATCCTAATGAGTTGGATAATAACCCTAGAAAACATGTCGGCTCAAGAAGATAACTTGTATTAGGTTATTAGCCTCCAAGAGAAGAATTCGGCCAGAAGAATTAATATATTTTGAACAGACAGATACCCAGAATGAGAAGTCGGCCCAGGCAGTTAGTCAGAATTAGTATAAATACAGGAGGTCAATTCTCATTCTGGCAGGCAGTCTTAGAATTGCAGGGTAGCAACTTGTGCACACTACAGTACCCAGTCTTGTGCGCAGGCTTGAGGAGAGATTCCATTGCATATGCTGCAACTAGAAGATCATGTTTGCCTTGGACTATCTCTTGGTTAGGGTTTGGACTATCTGATTAGCTCTTGTTGATATGTTGTCCTTGGGGAAAGGTGTGATGCCCTTTGTTTGGCTATCTAGCCTAGGGTTTTCTTTCAGAGTGATTCTTTTTCAAGGTTAAGGTGCTCGAAGGGTGGCTTCAACCTATGGTTGGGTGAAAATAGTATTGTCAATGGTAAAATGAGCACAATATTTTATATTCGGCCTATGGTTGGGTGACAATAGTATTGTCAATGGTAAAATGAGCACAATATTTCATATTCTAACAGATTATGGGCCCACACCTCCTTCATTCAGTCTAACCGCTGGAAGGAAGCATAGCCATAAGGATATTAAGCTCGTTGAAGAACTGTCACTAGGGATTCTAGCAGGAGCAGTCACCAAAGCACTGCAGCTAGGGTTACTAGCAGGTGCAGTTGCAGAAACCCTAATCCTCTTGTTGAGGCACCTTAATTGAATGGATTGACCTAATATTTGGATATATCAGTGTGCCCTACCCTAGAGCATCTCCTAATACTCTCAGCAAGCCAAGACGTGAAGTTTGAGTTTTTTGGTCAAATCTAGGGTTGACCAAGTCCAAGAAGCCATGAATTACTCCATGAAGTCAGAAAACAAGTTAGATGGAGCTTATAGCTTCAGAGCATGGAAAACAAGTATTGACCTCATCTTTGCCAAGAATAAAATGTTGGATATCATGAAAGGAAAGATCGTGAAGCCAGAGTTTGAAGAAGGAAAAGAGAAGGAACCGCAGAACGTTGTAGTTATGGAGAAGTTCAAAGATGGTAACATCAATTCCATGAGTATCATAGTGGATTCCATAAAAATACCACTTGATACTCTACATCTCCCACCTTGACTCATCGAAGAAGATGTACAATGCCCTAACAAACCTCTTCTCAATCAGAAACATTGGACAAGTAATGAGTCTAAAGAATGAGCTCCGTGACATGAAGATGAATGATGATGATAGCATAACAACATACTTTGTGAGGATCTCCCAGTTAAGAGATCAACTACAAGATATTGAAGAGATCATTTCATAGAAAGAATTGGTAAACATAGTACTTGATGGTCTTCCCAAGAAGTGGTATGCATTTTCCACAAACATGAACGCAAGGAAGGAGTATCCCACATTTGTAGAACTTTGGACTTGTTGTGCTGAAGAATAATCAAGGATCAGTGAAAAAGATAAACCTCAAAAGAGGTACGATGATCAAGCCTTCACAGGAAGATTCAAGAATTTCAAGAACAAAAGGAAGTTTGGTTCAAGGAGGAAGCCAAATTAAGAGAAAGATATTTCAGAAGTACAATGCTTCAACTATAGAAAGTATGGTCACTACAAGAATCATTGTCCCAAGCTAAATAAAAGGAAGGGGACACACGAAGCATCAATTGCCGAAGAAAAGGAACCTACAAAGAAGACCAAGCAGGATGAAAGAGATTTCTTCTTCTGAAGGTAACAATACTCTTCTTAGTTCTTGTACATATCTTGTTTGTATAATCTCTATACATATCTTGTATATATATCTCTTAGAAGATAATATGTTCCAAGAATAACTACACCTATGGAAGAG
>WSFP011553826.1:0-11233 GCA_009831015.1 Picea engelmannii
TGTTTAAGAAATCATTTTTATTAAACTCAAGTTAGAGCCTCCAAATATTTCAATATACAACCATATAATGAAATGACCCGGCCTGTCCCGAATTCAAATCACAATTTATATAACTCAACATTACAAAAAGGATGCTAATATGGCTTCATTTGCAGGGAGGCTTGCTCATTTTTCTTTTCAAAACCATCGAACAAATATTACCAACATCTAGGGTTTAAAATTAGAGTTCAAAAATTATAATAATAACACTAATAGCCCAAAAGGTGACAGTACTCGACAACACTTTTCAAGACAAACTCATAACAAAATTGCAACCCCAAAGCTAAGCCATGCTTGAGTTGAAATATAAGCTTAAGCCCTTCCAAAATCCCTATTCAACTTGAACAATAACCAACACAAACCCAAGTTGCAGTATTTGAAAGGAATAGAACTCAGGTTCATTATGCAATGATACCCTATCGCATTTGCATGCAAGTTCTGCAAGGACCTCAGGAGTTACATCTTAGAAATTTTATTCATTATCACAATCTAACACAACCATTAATACCAGAGAATAGAAGAAGAGCTTGCAAACTAACACTTAACCCACACACTTCCTTTTCAGAGAAAAAAATTTCAATATTTTAACTTTGTATTGCACTCGGCCTTTAACATAAGCTCAAAAATTATTTCTTGCAGTGAAACCTCAAAAATACTGTCATATTCACGAACTAGATTGAAACCCATTACTTATTCCAAAAATCCCATCTAGTCAACAAAGTATCGAAATTAAAAACAGAGACTACAAATCCATTTTATATTCAAACAAGATTTAGAGAAAGGAGCAGTCTTAGACAACAAACATTCACGCATGCAATCATACAGAGCCAAAAACTAACATTTTGTAGAGTAATCGTTTAGGATGAAACAGAGTCGAAACCATGGTACATGTTTCGATGCAGGATGTGTAGCAGAGAATGTTGTTGCAGACAATTACGCCACCTTCACATACACCAAAGCTAACCAAACCCTCGTCCAACAAGAAACCGTTCAAATGAACCCAATGAAACCAAGCTTGAGGGTGGTAAATCCCAAGAAAATATCGAAGGTGGTTGCATTCACCGCGGGTCATTTCAAGCTTGGGTGATATTAAATTTAACATCTTTGAAACTTACCACTTCGACATCATTTATCGATCATAATATGTAAACCAAAATAAACTTTGACAACATCACATGGCGCAAATCTAGCTCAGAACTCTTCAATGACCTCATAAAATTCCACGTACAAATCCTTTGATTCAATACTCTAAACAAATCTCCATTTTGAGCTTGGGTGAGATGAATATCTCAACAATCAAACTGTGAAGGTTGGCGCAGGCTTTTGTTACCATATTCATAATGCAAACATATGTGTATCATTTTAAAACCAAACTTCAACATCAAAATCATCAAACGCGAACTGCTATATGGTTATGCCTTGGATCATGTATTAGTAATAATACTTAGTATAACATATTGTTGGGAACCACTATTATTACTAACATTGTATGTGTCGAGCAATATAACTTGTAATAAAACCACCCTTTTAATCCCTTCAACAACTGATCATGTGGATTAAAACACAACTTTCACGCTAAAACCATTTTTTTATCATGCAAATGACCCTTTGAATATATGACCGCCAATGTGTATTCTAAAAGAGGCTTATTGATGTTGGCATTTCAAATATATCCCCTTTAGGCCATACCTGTACACAACATTCTCTTATTGACTGGAAATCCTCTGAAAAATGTTAGCATTTAGATCATAAATAGGACTTGTTGGCATTTCACCCCTTAAAAACATGATGTTGACCATATATGGATCTCATTTCTTCCCTTTTTATAACAACCATATGACTACAATAATAATTCGTGCAAGATGAAGATTGTGTAATCAAGAAAAACTGGTGCATTTGTCAAACATCAGGAAAGGAGACATGCAATCATTGAAAGAGAGACATCTATCTGAACATGTACTTGATAGAATCCATACGAGGTTTTTGAAAATTATTCTCTTATTCTAGGGGATCCCACCTATTAGATTATTATATATCATAACAATAAAAAAATTATATACACCTTGCAACTCTTTGCAGGTAGGTGGCTCATTGACTAATACTTGAGTCAACAAATGGCGACTCCACAGGGAAGTCAATGTGGACATTGGTTGGAACTCAAAATATCTGGTTTGGTTGGAACTCAAAATATCTGGTTTCATAGATCAAGTGCTCTTATATGCTCTTTGTGAGAACAGAATGGAGGGAAGAATGGAAAAGAGGAAGTGGGAAGTTGCCAACAGTTCTTGAAGTAGCATAATTTTTGTAGGTGTTGCAACTGTTATGAAAATATTATGAACCCAAGGTGACTTATGTTCTTTCTTTCTGTATAAATTGCATAGACTAATAATGCAGAGAAATTAACATGACGTCAAAATAAAAACTTGTAAGAAACCAATAAATAATAACAAAATATACATAAACAAAATCAACCTTGACATTGATAAAGAAAAATAAAATAGTTCTATAAATAGGAAAATAAAAACAAAAATTAAATCAACAACATGTGAAAACAAAAAAAAAATTGAATAATTTATTTATATACAAGGAGAAGGATGGACGGTCATTCAAACAGGATGGAACTTAGCATAAAATAATGCATCCTTAAGCCCCCATGTAGGATTGATTGTTTGGAGTACATTAGGAGAAGAATGCCAACCTATTAATGCATACAGTGCACAAATGGGACCCATTAAAACCCAGAAGAATTGATTACCATCTTGCATGACCTACCTACCAACATGATGATATTTTCATCTCACATTGAAAGCATTGATTAGATCGTGAATTCCAGGTTTAGAGTTTAAGGTTTGAAAAACAGAAATATGGTGAAAGCACTCATAAAATATATTAACATCATCCTTTGGAATATTCTCGTCATAAATAGGCTCATCATAATGAAAAGAAGATTCATCTAAAGGATTCAAAAACCTAGGAATGCCCTTGAAATCATCATCATTATCAAACGAAAGAATGCACATATCAATAGGGGTATCAATGTAGAGATGATTGACTTCTTCTAATTGAAACAGTGTATTTGAAAAAGCATTATGTATTTCAAGATTATAATAAGCTTCATGAGGGTCTTCCAAAGGAGAATTATATTGTATATCAATGTAATAAAAAAAGTCCTCATCAACTAGGTTTGACCATTTATCATCATAACATACTTTATCATAAAGGGGACTGTAGGGGTCAACATAATTTTCCTTTGTATATGAGTGAAAAAATTGAGATAAATCACAATCTTGTGATTGGATTTGTTTATTAGTTTGAAGAAAGGTGATGTGAGAAACAAACTAAATGGTGAACTCATTATCCAAAAAATTGGTCAAGGTTTGTGGATTATGTTCATTACAAAAGCATAGATTCTCGACTTGAATTTATTTATTGACATATTCATTTGACCTAGAAATGTTTTCATATTGATAGGTGTTAGAAAAAAGATCTGCAATAATGTCTTCAAAATAAAAATGACACGAAACTACCTCATCCCCTAAATCTTCTTTTTCATTTTCTTCAGAATTTTCATCAGGAAGAGGGGTATGAGGTGCAATGCCTTGTAATTCAAGGATGTTTTCTTCATGGGATTTGTATTCCAACAATGTTTCATCAAATAAAATACAATTATGCTCAAACTTAATTCCAAAACAAGCATCATCAAAAGGATAAGCATCAAATAAAGTTTTGTGGTCCAGGACATCGTGAGAAGATTTATAAGAGGAAGAATCACTACAAACCCCTAAATTTATTGATAAAATATCGTGAGAGGAGAAATGATTTTCTTGACCGTTCAAAAAGAGGTAAGAGTTTGCATGGAAATCCTGCTTGGATTCTAAGAAAAATCTGGAAGTTGATTGCACATGAGGACCACTGCAGAAATCACATTGAGGAGGGGTAGGCAGAGAAGGAAAGTAGGAAATGAATTTTGTAAAAATTGTCTTTCCCACCAAATTAGGATTAGGTGATAAGAACATGCACCAATCACCTGCTCGGCCACGAAGAGAAAAAGGGGATATGTCATAAAAAGTATAAACATCTTGAATTCCAACATATTGACAAAACTGAATGAACTTGATAATGTGATCGCTAGAAGATTCCCATGGACTACCTGGAAAAAAAGGGAAATCAACCATGAACAAACTATTAATCAAATACAAAATTGGATTGTTCATGATCAAGCAAGTTTAGGACAATGCATTGTTGCTAAAAAGAAAAATAACCACTAAATCAAAATTGGAGAACCATTGAACGATCTTCCCCAGTATGATCGCCAAATGAAATGTTGATGAAAAGGAATGAAATATCCTAATACCAATACCCTCAAATTTTGCATGGATAATAAAAAAAAGTGGAAATGTCACCCTATGTTTATAACTTTTTACAAAAATTCCAATCAATCCTCAAGAAATATGTTCTTGGAACCAATGTTGTTTTTTATAAGTTGTTCATGAAAAAGAAAGATAAAAATAAAATTTTATGATAAAATGTTTAAGATTTTAACCAGAAAATTTAAAGATTCAATCTGATATAAGATTACACAAGAAAACTCAAATGAGACTTCCAAACCATCAAAAGATTTTATTTCAATCCAATTTGATCATACAAGCAACAACGTTCTTCACACTCAAAGGTGTGGACCAGGAGGAGACTTAGTAATCAAAGATGGAATTTTACATCATTCAGAAACCACTGGCATCAACTAGTGAAACCAAGACTTAAACATAATTGAAATATAAAATCCAAATTCCACTGCTTTGACTCTGCATAAAACTTTGTATTAGTATTGAAAGTCAATTCAGAAATCCAACATAATCCATAGACTGCCAAGACAGATGGTCAACCTTCAGAAGTATAACAACAGATTAATACGTCTTAGTTCTCTTAATCGTCGCCTTAAGTCAAGTCCTGCTATCAATAAGAAGATCTTAGCACCTTATGTATATCAGATATGAATGAAGTAGTAAGTAATCTCACGGAATAATAAAAGAGAAAACCTTATTAGAGTTGTATCCTTTCTCTCCCCCCTAGATTGTCCCTTAAACTTGCTTTTATTCTTCTTGAAAGAAGTTTGAGAAGCTCAACTACTTTTTGGTTAAGTTATTAACTAACCATTAGTTAGCTAATTAGGACAGATCATAAGTAAATAATAATATAAATAATACATAAGCATCATTAAATAATAACTAATAAGTGGGATCCCATGTTCCTTTCTTTTTTAATTTTCAAATAAAACCTCCTTGTGTCTCCATTTATTTAAATAAATAAATATGCCACCTCGTCATATCCAAGTCATCAAAGTAAACTAATAGTAGTCCTTATTACTCCGATAATTTATATCCTTAAATTAAATCAAAAGTTTGTTTGCTTATCCAAAACATAATGTTGTCTCAAAACATCATAAAAATAAGCATGTTGTCCAAAATATCATCAAATAAAACTTTTAAGAAAAACTATATCTTCTATGGGAGGCGGTCTCTTTTTTTCACTGTTTTTTGCCTCCTTTTTCTTGCTATTAGATGAATCTACCTTAGCAAATTGTTGGTCCTTTTGTTTTGAAAATGAAGTGACAGAGTGTGATGATTCCTGGGAAGGCCTTGATCCAGATGTCCTTGCCTTCTGTTTCCCTTTACTATCTTTATGCTCTGTGATATTAATATTTTTTGGTAGAGCATGAGAGGTTAATGACTGAGGATGAGAGGCATGTTGAAAAGGAGGTGGTGGAAGGGGCAATGAAAAATTAGGACAAGCATGAAATTTCCTCTACTGAGGATGGATGACATCATGCCAACCATCATTGACTGGCCTCACCAAGGGTCCATAAACATGTGGAGAAACTGGAATGTCGATGATAGGGGTTTTATTTTCAGGCACGAGAGGTGATCTATAGGCTTGTTGGACAATTAGATTTAATAACACTATCTACAAAAGCTAGTTAAATTATTCAGAGTTTGCATCGAAGTGGATTGAAAATTTCAATCTTTTATTACCCACCTACCATCGTACTAAACCTCTACCTATATTGTTTCGTCTTCGACCATGGTTGCCCCTGCTAAAGAAGCTCATACTGACATAATAATATGGATTAGAATGCACATTGAATGACCATAATTCATCTGCACACTTTGCATAAAATAATTAGAGATTGGCTCTGCAGATACACACACAAGATGCAAGCAATCATCCATACATATTTTTGTATCAGTTTTATTTTTAACTAACGACCACTTAGAACATGGAATTTTCTAATGATATTGAGATGTGTGAGGGATTTGTAATGAGCGAAAAATGAGTTAAAAGAAAAGGAATGATTATGGACTATTATTAAACCATAATTAGTTCATTGTAACTAAATTTGTTTCCATTATGTATCTAATCATTAAGTGCATTCATCCTTCATCTTAAGAATTCATTCAAACTCAGTCGAGATATCATTATATATCCAAAACAGTTCTATCACATTCCTCAATTTCAACTTTTACAAAATTGTAATTAAAGCATGGAGATTGATAAGGGCTATTGGGAAAATGAATAGGATTAATAGTGAATGAAAAATGAAATGATGATATAGGGAATGAAAAGAATGAACATGTAGTAATTAACATTTTGTTTATAAGTAAAATCCATAACAAAGAAACGTTCATCCAAAACATGCAATATCATTTTCTTTTATTTTTTAATAATTCATTCATATCCATAAGAATTTTCTCAATTATATCCCCCAATATTTGTTATATCAAAAATTCAAAATCTAACTCTTAGGTTTGACCAAATCATGACAAAAAATCTATAACCAATACACAGTCAAACAATTATCTTGTGTTTGCACCGAGAGGTTGATATTGTCTTCATCAAACTACCCAAAATATTATTTCCTTTTAAACAGAAATAATATTATATCAAAATTCAATGCACACAAGTCTGGAGTTGATTTTCTCAAAGTCTCAATGCACAACAAGACTATCCAATCCATCAACCAATTCACCCAACCAATTCTTCAAACAAACAAATTTAAAAATATGCCTTTGCATTTGTAAAATCGGTTGTGGCATTCAGAAATGAAACTTCATCATACAACCCATTCAAATAGAAACACTATCATGGTGGTGTTGAATGAGAACAAAGCTTCATTGTTTAAGAAATCATTTCTATCAAACTCAAGTCAGAGCCTCCAAATATTTCGATATACAACCATATAATGAAACGACCCAACCTGTCCCGAATTCAAATCACAATTTATATAACTCAACATTACCAAAAGGCTGCTAATATGGCTTCATTTGCAGGGAGGCTTGCTCATTTTTCTTTTCAAAACCCTCTAACAAATCTTACCAACAACTAGGGTTTAAAATCAGAGCTTGAACATTATCATAATAACAACAATAGTCCAAAAGGTGACAGTACTTGACAACACTTTGCAAGACAACCTCATAAGGAATTTTAAACCCCAAAGCCGAGCCATGATTGAGTTGAAATATAGGCTTAAACCCTTCCAAAATCCCTGTTCAACTTGAACAATAACCAACACAAATCCAGGTTGCAGTATTTCAAAGGAATAGAACTCAGGTTCATTATGTAATGATTGTTAAATATAATGTAACCTCAACAATCTGACTGTACACTGCCAGCTGTCCTGGCCAACTGTACTTTATATTCTTGATTTGCTTGAGCCTATTTAGCTCAACCATCTCCCATTGCATTGTATTTCTTCAACACTTCTTCAGACTTACTTCTCATTATACTCTTCTTCATATATTCTAATATATTGTTTTATGTTCTTTGCTTCACAATTTATCATGGTATTAGAGCTACAACAGTAAGCCTCTTCACACAGTCTGGAGAGCAACACGATCCTCACAGCGCAGAGCTTCACGGATCTTGAGAGCACGCGACACAGAATTTTTCACAAGGATTGGAGAGTTGTCCGCTATACTCTCAAAAGATCCTCGCAGGAAACTTCCACGAGGAATATCGCTGCAAGAAGCTCACGTGACGTAGCAGAGCGTACAACGCTTGAAAGATCGAGGACGAAGATAGTGCAGAAGAAGAAACTTTAAATATTCTTGTACAATTTTCAAGAATCATCAAAGATTCACGAAGAAGAGCTGCAGGATGCAGGAACATTTGAAGAACTCGAAGAATTTGTTCAAATTCGTTAAAGATTCCTGCATAAGGAAAAATCTTTTAAAGATTTACGGGAAATCGCTCAAATCTGTCAAAGATTGCAGCAGAGATCAAAGAACTTGTGAAATTATTTCAAATCTTTGAAAGATTCACAATTTTTTCTTCTGCAGGAGAAAATTCCATCAAATGCAGCAAAGATCGCGCCTAATGAGCAAAGAACAACCGTCGCGGCCGTAAGATTCGTCCTACGAATGGATCCAGAGTGGGAAACCAGTTCAGAAGGGACGAAGAGAGCGCGGAAAAGGCAAAAGAATTTCAGCCGTCAGATCTTGCGCAGAGGATCGACATTCGTTGGATCAGAAAGAAGGTGCACAAGGTTTAGTCCTCTGGAGCACACAGAAGAAATTTATGACTTGTGAAGTCACGAAATCCCGACATCATCTGGATCGTCCATCAAGAAACACGTGGCGAGATCTCGGCATTTAGTTGACTCGCAAGGTGTAAAGGTCAGAAGACTGTCGTGAGAATTCGCGAATCCCGAGATCACGAGCTATTCTGGACCATTGGATTGAGATAGATCGTGAGTCGTCGATCTAATCCCATCGCAAAATCGGGGATCGGGAGTTGGACGAGCAAAGTAGACTTCTCTCCAAAACTCTGATACGTGAAATCCCGACATCACGTATCACGAAATCCCGAAAGGATTGTGAGTCGTCCATCTCAGAGGACAGGTGGCAGCAGATCCAAGCCATCACTCCATCGGCATTTCGGAGTTCGGGATATCGGAGGTCTTGTTGACAAAAGACACTCCACAATGAAAGTCATGAAATCATGATTCATGAAATAACAATAAGATCATAGCCGTCCATTTGTTTGGACACGTGGCGAACATCAAAGAAACCGTCGGCATTTCGGCTATCGGGGTTTCAAGTTGACAGAGAAATTGTGTCAACGAAGCATCACAAGTCGCGATATCCCGAGGTTGAATCAGGACCGTCCATCTTAAGGGGACGCGTGGCGTAAATCCGAGGGCTCGGGAAAAATCCTGAAAGGGGAGAGTCTATTGGGGCATCGAGATTCGGTAAATCGCGAATCCTGAGGACAAGGGATCGGGTTTCTTTATGGTGAAAAACCTGTAAACAATCTGAGCCATCCATCTGTTGGGACGCATGGCAGAGATCGAGGCAATCGGGAAATTTCCCGAAAGGAAAGGTCATCCATCGTGAAATTGAGAATCGGGAAATCGGGGATTTCGTGGACAAGAGGTCCAATACATTTCGACTCTTGAAACCCCGAATCTCGATAAGAGGTTTGACTGCGGTCTTATGAGTTCTGGTCATAAGATCTGGACCGTCAGATCATCAACAGATCTGGACCGTTGATTTGTCCAAAGGCAAATTTTGCATTTTGGCAAATTGAACGACAAAGAACCAGAAAAGCCCGTAGCACTTTAACCTTTCGGCGCGTGGTCACATTGCACGATGACTAAGGCCAAATTCAAGGCCGATAAGCTCCCATCGGCAAATCGGCGTTTCAGCGATCGGAGGTTGGCGAGACAAGCATTCAAAGGTCTCGTCTAACGAAGTTCTAAAATCACTGCAAGAAAGCAGCAGACCTGGTTTCAGTGAAAGAGACAGGTAAATACGAAATTTCCCTCTATTTTTTCTGCAAAATTTTTAAAATATGGCGTCGTCTAGCAATTTAGGACCAACTCAGGGTCCGATTCTTCTTGGAAATAACTATGAGTTCTGGTCTCTTTGGATGAGATCCTTCTTGCAAGCACAAGAGTGTTGGGAACCAGTGGATCTTGGATATGTGGAACCAGATCCAGCAGCCCTTTCTGCTATGACAAATCCGCAGAAAATTGCCCAGGCAACTCAGAGAAACAGAGAAAATAAAGATAAATTTTGGATTCAAAATTTTGTGGATGATTTGATTTTCTCAAAAATCACAGGCGCTAGTACTTCAAAATAGGCCTGGGACATCCTTAAATCTTCCTATCAAGGAAATGACAAGGTCAAAACAGTTAAACTACAGACCTTAAGAACGCAATTCAAGACTCTAAGGATGATAGAGTCCAAAAATGTGGATCAGTTCATGACCAGAGTCATGGGCATCGTGAACCAGATCAGACTGACTGGTGAAACCATCATTGATCAACGAATTGTTGAGAAAATTCTCAGAAGTTTACCAAAGAAATTCGAAATGGTTATAACAACAATCCTTGAATCCAAGGATCTGTCAAATTTTTCAACAGATGAATTAATTGGTTCTCTGGTGACACATGAGACCAGACTGCATCTCACAGATGAGTCAATCCCCAATGCTTTCAAAACTCAATTCTCCTTCAGTAGAGGGAGAGGCAGAGGAAGAAGCAGAGGTCACCAAGGAAGAGGGAGTAATCAAAGTAATGGAGGTAACAGACAACAGTATCCGAATCAAAATTTCCAAGTTCAAAGACAACAACAACAAAATCAACATCAGAATTTCCAGCCTCAAAGAGGCAGAGGGAGAAGATCAAATGAGAAATCAAGTATACAATGCTATTACTGCAAAAAGTATGGGCACTATGAATCTGAATGCAGGAAGAAGCAAGCAGATCAGCTCTCAGGCAGAGCACATGTGTCAAATCACACGCGAGAAAACTCAAGAGGTATGTTTATTTCGTGCCACAAGACTGAACAACAACCTAAAGATCTCTGGTTGCTGGACAATGGTTGCAGCAATCACATGACAGGTAACAAAGATTTACTTTCGTGCATTGATTCTTCAATCTCATCTGATATTACACTTGGAAATGATTACTTAGTCAAGGTTCAAGGAAAAGGAATTGTTCCTATTCTTACTAAACAGAATGTAAAGAAAGACATATACAATGTATATCATGCTCCAGATCTGAAACATAATTTTCTAAGTGTAGGACAGCTCATTGAACATGGCTATAAGGTACTTTTTGAGGGAGCATCTTGCAAGATATATGACAAAATCCCAAGCAGAAAATTAATTTCTGAAATCCATATGACTCCCAATA
>WSFP011553831.1:0-11233 GCA_009831015.1 Picea engelmannii
TGTTGAAGGAGGCTTATTTTGGCTATTTTTGGCATTTTTCTTGGTGGAAGGTTTACAACTAGGGTTTGGCTTGATGAATGCTTGGTAAGTGTAAGTGATTTTCTACAATCCTTCCCTTACTTGAATGGTTATAATGCTTTGCTTACATTTTGTTAATGAAATTGCTGGAAGAAACCCTAGGAAATAAGCACATGTTGGTGTTCTTATTTTAATTTCATACTAGATTATGCCAAGGAGCCATTTTTAGTGTTGGAGACATTGCTAGGGCCTTTCCATTGCAACACCCTCTCTCTTGTTCTCCATCCAAGCCGATTTTATCTTGTCATTGAGCTAAAAAAGGAGGAAAACGTGTTAAGGCCTAGTGTTGCCTACACCTTAGAAAGCTGTTTTCCCCTAGGGTTTGATGGTTGGAGCCTTAGCTTACCAACACTTCACCATCAAATTCTCTTGTCTTTAGCCCTACCATTATGATATCGTTCCTTCAACTCTTGCTGCTACTTGTTGACTCCATTTGCCCTATGAATGCACTGATCTAAGACCTTTATGCTTGAGTGCCTTGATCATAAACCTCAAACATCCAATACCTTTGAACAATTACTAATACCTTCTAACCCTAACCTACTAACCCTATTGCTGCCATTATCCATTTGATTTATAATTATTATACTTTGCAGCATTTATGCTTCTTTAAAGCAATTGAAAGATTGGCTAAAGCGTAGTAGTCTTTGGTTCTAATGAATGTTGATATTGGGACATTGATGACAAATCGTTCTTGCTTATCGTGAAGCTTCTTTAAAAGCATTTATTGTGAAGTAACGTATTGTGACTATAGCAATTATACACCATTGACTGCTTCATCAATAATATTAGTCAATTGCTTATTTGAGAAAGTCCTATTAGATGAAGTACTAACCTCCAAGTGATCTTGGAAATATATAGTTTCTTGTTGCTTTGTTCCGGGCAGGTACATTTCTGGTTATTATTTTTATCTTTTATTGGCTGTTTAGCCGGACTTTCTGATCGGTGGTGACTTGTGAGAGGGAAACTTTTACCTTAGCCTTTACCCTTTCCCTTCTCAAAAC
The DNA here is from genome assembly GCA_009831015.1 of Picea engelmannii. Lineage (NCBI taxonomy): Eukaryota > Viridiplantae > Streptophyta > Pinopsida > Pinales > Pinaceae > Picea > Picea engelmannii. Next base: position 1,083 of record WSFP011553831.1, read on the forward strand.
CCCAGGTCATCGGGGACGTCTCCCCAGGCCTACCACACAAAATAGAAAGAGACTTCTTGCTAAGGTGACAGTGATAGGATAGTCTCCTGTTGCGTCAATTTATCTTCATTTACCTTTCCTTTACATCCAAGTACAAACTGTGCGATAATAGGAAGTACCCACAATTTCCAAGATATCAATATTGCAAGGAAACTCAAATTGTTTGTATATCCAGTTCCATTGATGAAAAATACATACCACCCAATCTACGTGAAGATAGAAGAAGAAGTTTAGAGTCCCAAAGGATAAAAGAAGGAAAATGTAAACGAAGTGCAGATAAATGGGACCCAAGACATAGGTGCCAGATCGAAGATAACTTAAAAAAATTGTACACTTGTGAAGCAGAAAAAGATGACGAATCAGACTCAACAGAATCAATAAATGAAAAAATGAAAAATTTCCAAAATGACACTTCAGAGCTCATAGAAGACAACACACCAAGAATATCGATTGTAGCCATCACACGCATTACCCAACCACAAACTCTTAAATTAAAAGGACATATAAAAAATGATAATATCACCCGTACTAATCGACACTAGAAGTATCCACAATTTCCTCGATATCCATATTGCAAGGAAACTCAAATTATTTATATATCAATATTGTTGATGCTAGACGTCATGTTAAGAAAGTTTAACATTGCTTCAATAAATGGTGTTGCAATTCCTTATATGAAGATATAAAAATGAAGTTGTTTATCTTGTCCTTCGATGATGATGATATTGATTGGTTCACGGAGCTCAAAGATAACCAAGTCAAAACTTGCAAAGAACTGATTGATGCTTTCATGGAAAAGTGGAAGGAAAAGGAACCTTCAGTTGTAAAGACAATCAATTTAGATGCTTAACCAAATTCCAGTAAGGAAGAAGTCATTCAGGCCATAGAACCTATGCAAATCAGTTAAAGGCCATGAAATCTCTCCTTGCAGAGGCATAAGCTTGTGTTGAGTATTCAGACCCTATAGAGCCAGAGCTTCACAGTGAACGAGAAAAGGAATTTCATCTGGAAATTTCAGAAAAGCCTATATAGATCAGTCAGTAATCGATCGGGAGGAAATAAAGGAGATTGAGTTTGAAGTGATTAAAAATCCGGATAATTCAACTCCCCACCCTCCTCTCGAAGAATCCATCTCCTAAGAGAAAATATTCGACAATTGTGATGATCTTGAAATAAATAGTGAAGCAGATTCCTTGATAGTTCCAGTTTCAGTTCCAATCTCTCAACCATCAAATGACTTAATGACAGGTAATGGGAAATTGGAAGATAACTTCAGTTTATCAACTCCAAATCATTATAAGCAGTGGTTAGCCTTCCACCATGACAATCTAATGCATAGCTTCATAAAAAATTTACAAGGCTTACCAAACTTCAAAGTTTGGTTGAATAAAGAAAAACACATGTTTCTTGGGCAGTCTATTCCCAGGAAAAAATCCAAGTTAATAAAGCTTGGAAAAGGATCTTCGACATGTCATCCCGGACTGGGATTATTTAGACATCTGAGGTCTTGTTTCGTCCATGACATGGTTGATTCATGTAGTTTCTACTTCAACCAGTCAGACAGTGGAAAGGTTAAAGCTACCAGTGAGCAGACAACTTTTCAAATTGCTTCTCAATGATGACATCTGATGCCCATGGAGGCATCCCTTGTAACATATCCCTCTAGCCTTTTCTCTTTATATTTTACTTTTTAGTGTAACTTGTATCTGAAATTGTTGGTTTTCATATATATGTGTTGCTTATGTTGTTTTTGGCGAGACATTTGTGATGTAGGTCACGGATTCTGGCTTCTGGCATGCTCTCACTTTCTATAAAAAGATCAAGCACACGTCCCCATATGGAGCCTATGTTATCCACCATGTTGCACTAGCTGGATTTCCTGATGAGCCGCCAAAGATTGAGCAGGCAGATGCTTAGAAATTTCAGAGTTCATAGTTCAACCGGTCTTTCAAAAGACCACATTTTTCCGGATTTCCATCATTGTAATAAATGACATGAGTATGAAATATTGTAAAAGGCTATTGGCCACCTAAGACCTAGGTACGAACATGTACTCTCGAGTGTTTTCTTTCACTTGTTAATTATTTTTTGCCTGCCTTTGTGGGCGATTAATAATTTCTAAGTTATTTCACTCAAGAGACTGACTCCAAAGTTGAAGTATGTGTTGGTGGTTAGGCCTTGGCATGGTATAACCAATGCCTAGTGTCTAAATGTATATGAGTTCATACTAGGTCATATTAATTGAGTCATATGGAAGTGGCGGCTAGGTTTGATAGGTTTTTTTTAATGATTTAGTGAAACAATAAAATTCTCGCAAAAATGGAATTTTTTAATTGTAATTCAATAAGTTGTAAAAATATGGCATCAAACATTATCAGATGCAATATTTATGGTCGTTTTCTAGTCCATAGTACCATGTAAACCGCTATTTCCCTTCTGTCGAGGCAAAGAAGTGATTATTATCACTAAAAAGTGAAATTTGCCCAAAAAATACGAAAAATAGGTAATTTAATTAAATCCCTATTTTTTAGGGAAACTGGGGAACATGTCGGAAACATGTTTTTTCATTGTCCCCAGTTGACTGAAGGCCTAGGCGAGTTTAACAAAGGGTAAGGCGACTTCAACTAGAGTGACATAGGTGTGGAGGAGATCCCAATGAAGGGACTTGACCCCACTTGCAGAGTTGGTGCATTTAGAAGGGATGGTGCACATCCCAAAGCTACCACTCGACTTCCCACTTCCAATTACTTGAGTTACACTCCCACTCGTCCTCACTTCACTCTCTCTACACCTCACTTCACTACCCTTTATCTCCCCTACACTCCACACATCTCCCAACTCACTAAGTGCGCCACTCCCCTTGAGCATCTCCTCCTTAGCCTATGCGCATCTCTCTTGGAAGTATCACCCCTTTTGCTATATAAACAAGACTACCCGTCTCCATTGTTTAGTCGGATTTTGTTTGTGAAGAAACTATACCTAATGTATCATTTTTCTATTTGAAGATTGAATAAAGACTTTGGAGTTCTACAATGTGTATTGTGCAAATGTGTGGAGGATCTTCTCTTTTGGTGATATGTTGAGTATGGTAAACTTGTCTTTCTTGCAATTATCATTTGTTGATTAATAAGATTTTAGTAAACTTGCTTGTATTACTAAATCTCGTTATAGCACATTGCAATCTATGATTTCATGCTATTATCGGTTTAATCTCATGTTTTCTAGATTTTATGTGTAGAAAGTGGATGCACCAACTATTTAACAATTTCTTTGCAAGATTGTCTTAAGTTTGCAGGATCTCTAGTTTGGAGGAGTGGAAGATTCTAGCTTGAGCTTCCAACACCTTCAAATCCAGCCAATCGGAAAGATTTCCCTCTTCAATACATCAAAGGGATTCCATTGCCCAAGTTCTATTTCTTCAAGTTGTCTCGTCCCCTCTCTCACTCTAATTCTATATAAAAATTTGGTTTCTTTGGGTTTTTGTTTGCATGCCAGAGGATAGTGGATCTAATAAAGATAAATTTGTTCTAATTCATTTGCATGCAGCTCTAAAAGGTTAGATCTAAAGTATATTCATGGAATTTTATCTTTTATCTAGATCTAGTCTAAGTTTTTCCTTAGTTTGGCCTTTACTTCTTAGCATATTTGGAGGCTAGTAATAGGCAAATCTTTACATGCTTTCAAAGTTATAAATCTGCAAATCTAAATTTTCTTTGTTTGCTGATTTTATATCAGCCTAAAAGACCCTAAGGAGGCTAGCTATTTAGCTTTCACTCCTTAGTTATTTTCCCTTGTTTTAACATAGTTTAACTTAGTCAATTTTCTGCAATTTTTTGAGCTGACCAAAGACACTTCCAATGTCTTTTTGGCCATCTTTTGGGTTTAATAACTTGCTGTTTTCTCGCAGAAATAACAGGTACAAGAGGAGGCTCTTCCCGTTTCTTGAAGTTTCAACCTCTTTTGGACCCACCGGTGCTCCTGGGAGCTCATTATTTCATTTTGTTACTTGAAAAAAGGCATTGTAAATCCTTGATCTCTCAATATAAAGATCAAGTGCCTCTAAAAAGAAAGTAGTTTAGGATTGTAATAAAGTTAGCGAGCCACAAAGCTTGTATCTCTTTGTTTCCCCTGCCCGGGGGTGAATCAATGTCTTTTTTATTTTCTTTTTTTTCGGGGTTGTGTCCCGTTTCTTTTGCTCTCTTTAGCTTTACTCGCATAAAGAAGATAAAATAAACTCATCTCACTAAATCAAAGTCCTAAAATTAATTGCAAGTTTTAGGTTTGCTAATTGCTAGTTTCATTTTTGCAAGATATTGGAATAAACCCGAATTGCTCAACCACCTATGTAATTCCATTGCTACGCTTAAGTGGCTTTGGGGACCCAGAAATTGTTTGAGCAATGCATGCTAGTATAATCAGGAAAATCTCAAAGTTGTGGTATTTATCTAAGACCTCTACCCTGGGTGGAGTGTGTTAAGTCAAGGGGAAACTCTCCTCGTTGGACCTAGGGCACACCCAGTCGGTAAGTCTATAAGATTGGCGAATAACGAACAAGGAGGCCACCTTTCACTTTGCACACAAAGAGTGGAGACCTCGACTGCAATCCCCACTTCACGGTCTCAAACACTTTTTAATATTCCAAATCCCGTAACGAAAATCCTTGAGATAAAATTAACGCGACACATTCATCACATCACAATTTTCTTTCATCTGGCACGACTCTATCTCTATTTATTTCTTGTCAGCTTATCTATTGATGAGAAAGTTATGTGGTGAATAATTAATGTTTATGGTTTGTTTCATAGGCTATATCCTTTGATTAAACTTATGCTGCTTTGATTAAATGTTGTGCTTCAAATATAAACTCCTAGAATAGTTGTGCTTTTCAGTTTCAGTAGAGTAAAAGCCTTATATTATTTTTCATAGGGATTACCCCCCTTGGCTTCGCTAGGAGTTGGCCTAGACGAAGGAGTTGAGGATCAGGTGACAACACCTTGACTTGAAACTTTCCCCCAAGGACACACCAAGTGGATTGAAGATTTCTTCCACGTTACCCCAGGTCTGTATAAGGTGGCAACAGGTCCCACGGATATTTAAACAATCTCGTTGTACTTTTGGTCTTGGACTTGAACGTTGGGTCCTAGCATACCTGTTTTGATACCATGTATAATTTAGAGGATACTTATACATATGAGAAAAAATTATATTTGAAAATCACAATATTTTTATTTTATTTTTATTAAAACGTCCATTGCCTTTTTTTTCATGTAACCATGCATGGGAAATCCTCAAAGAATTCACTGACTTCAACCAGTGGTAACTAGGGTAAACCATTGTTGTAGACTATAGATTCCCCCACTTGGCAGGGACATTGAGTATTGGCATACTACATAGAGTCGGCCTGTGTATTTGACCTCGAAACCTCATATTTGTAATTCATTCCACTCGAGTTAACTCACTGGGCCGAATGGCCACTGTCATACATCCTTTCTGACACATTTAATTTTTGTACTAGGTAGATATAATAAGGAACTTCCTCTAACAACTAGCATAATTTTAATATTTTGAGTAACTCTAGGTAGGCATTATATATTGACAAAGCATGTAAATTTGTGGTCATCATCTCCAACTTTATATACTTGGTATATAGATTTACATTCATATAAAAGTAATATGATTTCTTTGTTGAAGTTTTGTTCTGATAGAGATACCACTCTCTTTATCTAACAGGGTTTTGCAAATAACATTTGTAGAACATCAAATAGGAGAGACCATAACTAGAACATTTATGGTCTTTTTTCTAGGATGTCACTTCAAATAACTAGAACAATGAAACTAATGCATAACCTTAGATGAAACAAAAAATGGGGGAGACCATAAGTTTGGCTGAAGTGAGCACTTAATTGCTGGCTTTATCTTTGGTCTTCAGATTTCATTTGTTTAGTATTCATCTGTGAGCTCTTGCAAAGTCTAGTTGATGTAGAGGTTATCCTCCTTCAGGTCTTTTAGCTCAGAATTTACTATTTTGTCCAACTTGAAAATCTTGTTGATTTAGTTAAGATGATCTTCATGAGCGACTGGGATTCTATTCAGAATCTTATATTTTGTACAACATTGTTCATTGCATCAGTGATCTCTCAGATTTGAGCTTTTGCTTCGACCGTTTGAATCCTGTCTGAGAGATGAGATACAATCTTGAGGTTGCAATCATGAAGGTGGAAAGAGATGAATCGGTGCAAAGTGATGAATGTTCCATAAATGCATTAAAAAGTTTTTCTAATGAGGGTTTTAAGATTTGAGATGATAAAGAGTTCTATTTTTTTCAGTTACTTTGTTAGTTAGCAAAAGTGTGTTCAAACTTGAATCTCATGACTCAGATTGTTAATGTGTCTATGTGTGCGGAAGCTTTGAGGATGGATCCATGGTGTAAGGAAACATCTGACATATGATTACACATTACCTTTATTGTTATGCCAGTGCTGATGGCATGCTTTTTGGAGCCCTTGGAAAGTGTCCGTTGTGTGGAGGTGGGTTGGAATATTCTGGTGGTCGATACAAATGTCTAGGTTATCTGACTGCATGGAGCAAATGCGCTTTCTCAACCACCAATCCTGAACGTATTAAAGGGAAATGGAAAATTCCTGAGGAAACAGATAATGCCTATCTTAGTGAGGTTGGATTATTTCCTGGATCTTACGTTTCATTCAATCGCTATGCCTCTCTTGTTTCTTAAATATACATTATTTTGCATACATGTTTAGGTTTGCTTCTGTGCAGTGGTTTACATCACAAAAGGGAAAGAAGCTTGTTCGCATTCTGCCTCCACATTCTAAAGGCTCCTTAGAAAATCAAGGCACAATGGGACAGGCTCAAAACTCTGGAGGTGAATTCTTGAAGGGTTTAGCAGTGGCAATTGTTGGAAATCTTAAAGAATCCCATGTAAGTGATGCAAACAGAGTCTTGGGTTTTATTGGGTGCTTTAGTAAGGGTAGAAAACTCTCAGTCTATATTGATCCTTTTCAGAAGTCTTAAAATATTGCTCAATTTTTTAGGGATATCTCCCTAGAAAAGGATGGGATGTTCATGTGAACGTGTGCTATGTTCTATGATTAGGAGATACAGGATTTGGTCAAAATGTGTTTTGACTTGAGCAGAATAAGGTTGTCTGTAGGTGGAATGGAAGAGTAAACTTGAGGCAGCTGGTGGAAAACTCTTGAACAAACTAATAAAAGGTAAGAATGCAATTTGCAAAACAAGCCTGGCTTTGAAGTGTGTACATATGCTTATTATTGTAGCTATGAAGTATATTTATGAGTATATTTCGGGTATGAATGCAAAACAAGCCTGGCTTTGAGATGTGTACACATGCCTATTTTTTAAACTTCTAGATATGAAGTATATTTGCGACTTTATTTGGGATATGAATTTTAACAATGCACGGTTTTTTTGTTGTATTGAGCAATTGCCAGATGCTGATTGTTTGATTACAAATGAAAACACAACTGATACATATAGCTCCGAGATAGAAAAAGCATTGTGAGTTGTTTTTCCTCTGTTAAGGGATACCTTACAATGTAAATTTTTATTCTTGTAGAAAGTGAGTGCACTGCTTATTGTTATTGGTTTTCTCATATAATAAGAAGTTGCGATCATAATTTTCATGTTATTTCCGTCAAATGGGTGGTAACAGGAAAATGAAAGTACCAGTACTTAGGGAGTCCTTTCTAGTTGACTGTTTGAAAAAGAAAAAACGGCTCCCAATGGACCAATATAAAATTGAAGAAGCCTCAAGGTCAGATTTGGTTAAAGTCAAAGTCAAAGGTAGAAGTGCTGTTCATGAGGAATCAGGTTTGCAGGAAACAGGTCACATCCTTGAAGAAGGGAAAAGTATTTACAATACAACTCTGAATATGTCTGACTTATCTACTGGCATCAACAGGTAATCTTTCTACGTGATGTAGCAGATGGAAGTGTCCCCCACTTTTCTCTTGCAAAATGTGTTTTATTTATTGTTGTATACTATTTGTCATTATTTTAATTGAATGAACATTATCTTCGACTCAGGTCAAGATTACCCGTTAGAGTCAATTTTTTTCACCATTTTCATTTAGAGAATGCATTGATGCTGTACTTCTTTGACTTGACTAGTTAGCATAAATGATGAATGAGGTCTAAATGAACTCTGTCTATTTACATTTTTATCCTTTTCACCAAAAATAGTTGCTCTACATTTGTTCTTAGCAGTAAAATTTAGATTTTTCACACAGGCATTTGCACATACATAAGTGATCATGTGGTTGCTTCATTACACGGGTAACATTTTTTGTTAGAAGGTCCATTGAGTCTTGAGATATCCCAACTTTTCAAGTATAGAGGAAAACACATCTTCTTTGAAGTTAATATTTATAGATTTTTGTATTTCAAGACATGGATGATATTTTTATGTTCTAAATTTCTTAAGATGTACACCACATTAATGTGTTAGATGAATATTGTAATGGTCATATTTAGCACTTATGAGTATATTAATGTACTTGATATACTTTTATACTAAAGTTATAGATGAGGTCATAATATAATTGTGAATTGTGTCTTAGCTCAAAGTTATATCATTGATTAATAAGTTATGAATTGGGTGTTATGGAACTTACATAATGTACGCCCCTATCTCACCTATGTATTCGCATGAAACTTTGACTTTTATGAATTGGGTGTTATGGAACTTACATAATGTAGGCCCCTATCTCACCTATGTATTCGCATGAAACTTTGACTTGTTCTTTTGACTTTGATGACAATGTTGATGTAGTTGAACTTGAATTAGCTTTGTGTACTAGTCCAAGTTTGTTTCGTCAGTGTGCTCATTGCGGTTTAGTAAGTTATGAGATATGTTTACATTGGGGTTTGGATATGCCATTTCATGTATCATGAATGATTATTGGTGGGATATGACCTTGATATGATCCTGAAGGATTATAGGTCGGATATGTATCATGAAGGATTCTATAACATGAATGATTATAGGTACGCATCCTTTTTGGGTATGACCTAGATATCACTAGTATGAATCCCAAACCATATTCAAAATTGAAAAGAAAATAATGAAATTCATTTTTATAGGCCTGTTATCCCCATTTTGTGGATAACTAAGGAGATGATGTCTCGCGGCCCTCAGGTTGCAGATATGGAGTGCCAAGAGACTACATGACCAATAGTATCCTTTGCACAGATGGAAAACCCACTCACGACCATAGATGGTCACAGGTTTACAGATGGCATCCGCCACACCAGTTGGCTTCCGGAAGGCCGCGGGCCTTGCTCCATGAGGTACTGTAACAAACATAAATATATATAATATGTAAATATAAATAACTAATAACTAATAATTAATTATGAAGAGACATGACATATGAAAGGTCATGTCTCTTATGAAAGGGCACCCTTGCGTGGGTATATATAGAAACATTATCTGCTCAACTCTTCGTCACTCATATCGTCTGGTATCATCAATCTTAACAACACCAAAAACAGAGTAATGCCAAGACATTGCACGCTGGAACGAAGAAGAAGCCTCTCCATAAACATGCTTTGAGGACAAAGCATTTCTAAGGGGAAGGCAATGTAACAAACATAAATATATATAATATATAAATATAAATAACTAATAACTAATAATTAATTATGAAGAGACATGACATATGAAAGGTCATGTCTCTTATGAAAGGGCACCACTGCGTGGGTATATATACAAGCCCTCATCCTCATTGTAGCTCATCTTATTTATCTTATTCATTCTTATACAATTATTATTAAATATAGTTACTATCCTTAAATGGATTATTGCGTACTGTCCTATTTATACTGGATATTTACATAGTGAACCAGGTTGGTTCACCACAGTGGTATCAGAGCTTTGCTTTTTTGATCCCGGTCTTTGGCCAGTCTCTTTATCAGAGCCTCGTTTCTAATCCTGGCCCTTGGCCACTACACTTTTAAGTCAGAATTCATTGCCATTGACAACAAAACCATTGGCCTTTGGCCATACAAGATTTAGCCATACTAAAAAAAACAATTCGGAGTTTCTTTGCTTCCGGTCTTTGACCATCACAGGC
>WSFP011553832.1:0-11233 GCA_009831015.1 Picea engelmannii
AACTCGAGATATGTGACGGATTCAGTGTAAATAGGTGTTCTGAGATCGATGGAGAATAATGGATCAATTGAGTGTTTTTATAAAGAAAGCCTGACGCCCGGTTCTATGAGATACGTTGGCATATTATTGGTAATATAAAAGTGCTTTTTCTCACCGAATTCACGTAAAAATCGTCGGAATGCATGTGCACAGACAGCCGGAGCGGGTGAATTAAGACAAATTAGTAGTCCACGGATCTTCTAAATCCATGAAGTGTCATTGAGTAACATTCTTACGCGACGTTATATTTGTTGTCTTGTAGATGGGTATCACTGATTCGTTCGTTATCATTATAGATGGTTTTATTACGTTGAAAGGCGTACACCTATTGACAATGGGCACAATTAATGATCTTTTAACCTTATTTAACCTTAAACCCTAATTTGATGGCTATGCATTGAAAATGCTGGCATATTTTTAGTAGTCCTCCAAAATCAATGGATCAGATTTATTGTTCATAACTTTCTTGCATTTATCAAAGCATCCGTTAACATGTTTACTTTTTAACATTTAGCTAGTCACATTAAAAAATTACTATAAGGATATGTAATTGCCAAGTTCCATTTATCAACTTAATACAGCCAAACGTTTCATATTACCACATACGGATGGATTACCACAAACGTTTTATATTGGGAGCACGCGTTCTCAATGTACTGGCCACACGCGTTCTCAGCAGCTACCTTTCTGCGTTCAGCCCCGAGTTAGCGGCTGTGCTAGTTTATAGCCGTTTCCTCTTTGAAATTCATCTTGAAACGAGGAAATTATCATATTTAAATTTTAAAGTTGTAGTTTTTTTTGGATATTTGTTTCAAATTTAGCCAAATATTGTTGGATTTGTAAATTTAAGTGATTAAATTTATATAATTTTAGAGTTTTTACAGTAGGTTGAATTCATTTTTCCATTCATAAAAGCAATTTAAACAATAGAAAATTGTTATTTTTTATAAATTTATGTTGCAAGATTCCTGCCACAAAAACAAAAATATAGAACAGTTAGACAAAACCAATTTTAAATAACATTATATCATTATTTAATTTCAAAATTATCTATCATTGTTTAGTTTCAGAGTTATCTATTGTAATAAAAGTTTGGAATCCTAATCAGGATTCATCGTCAGTACCATCCTCAAAATGTCCTGCATCTTGTATTTATTGTGTAGATATATGCAACTCTTACCTTTCACTATTAGTCTTGAATATCAATCCTAATTCAGATTAGTAAAGCCTGTGACAATATGGCTTTAAATGTGGAATATTCTGAAAATAACTTTGAAAAATTATATCATTTTTTCTATTTAAAATACGTTTTTTTTTTTTAAATTATCTGCTGTTTAAGTGAAAAAAAAAAGTTTGAAGACCTGCTTTGATCAAAGTTTGTTGACGATCGCGGTCAAGTTGAGATCGTCAGGTTAATGATCCAGAGTCAGTGTAAATTTGAGATTAAAGTCAGTGTTGAGAAGAAAATGTTTAAAGTCAATGTTGAGAAGAAAATGTTTATAGTGAATGCAAATTTGAGATTAAGGCACGTATGCATAATTAGCTCCTAAGTCATTTTTAACTATAATAACATTTGACTAAGCATGTGATCAATCCAGGGCGGCCAAAATGAGATGGTTGATGTATGTTATTTTAGATAAATTTTAATAATTAAAAGAATAAATTAAAGAAGGGTTAATTAGGTTAAATTTAGATACTTGAGCTGAAAACTGACTGTTTTCGATCCCTATTTAATTACTACTTAAAACAGGTTTGTTGTTCCTAAAATCATCTAAAACTCAACCGAAATTGTTGAAAAATAAGTGTTTAGGTACACACCAAAAAATGTGAGATAAACGAATATTCCACACACATCAAGTATTATTGATATTTTTTTTAATTTTTAACATTTATAAGTGATATTTCCGCACGGTGATCTATTTCTTGACAATAAAGAGTGAAGACTTTAGGTCTCATATGAATCTTTGAGAATTAATCAAGGTGAGTTAAATTCAAAAGAATTTATTATAGAATGATACGCGATGAAATATAAATTTCTGATTTGATGATTCAATATATTTGAAAAATTAATTTGAATCAATTAAATAAAGTTTAAAAAGATGAAACTGAAATGGAAAAGAAAATATCAAACCTCATTAATATGAGTAAGATATTTATTTATTTCTGGAGCAAGCGTCACAGTGATTATTTATTACAGTAAGCTATTAATATGCAGTCTAATGTAGAGTTTTTATGACTGTGGAAAGTGATATATACACCGTCAAATATATACCGATGTATATACCAAGACAATCTAAAAGTATATATATCAACAGCCACAATCTTAAAAATCTGTAACAGGCTGCACTGCATATTGTTGATCGCCCAATTAGACATTGAACACACGGGTCGAATAGAAATCCTATAAAAAAAAAGGATAAAAGAATGGAATTTGTAATTATAATCGGCCCTCCCCTCATCCGCAGATCATCCCGTCCTAATTTCATAAGGGTTGGAGATCACAGAAGCGGGCGAGAGAGAAGGATGGTTCAAAGTACTTTCCACTCAAAATATGTTGGGTGAGGAGTCGGTTGCCCTCGTCAGTCCAGTGGACTCCGTCCCAGCTGATAAAGGAGGCTGGATCCGAGCAGGCCACGGCCTTCACCTTGGTGCCATTGATGGTTCCACTCTTTCCACACCACAGTTCGTCGTTGTATTTGCCTCCAACTCCGCATTAATAGATATCGAGTATGCATCATTCATTCATCTTCTACTTGGAATATACACACAAATTATACCTAGTACAGAATGGAGGGCGTGGGAATACCATATTTAGAGGGATTGGCGAAGAAACCGTAGATAATGTCGTATGTATTGACGTAGATAATGTTGGCGTCTTTTAGCTGTTTCCGCAGAGCGGATAGCTGAGCTCGGAGGAGTGTGTTGTAATAGAGAGCTGCGTCGTTGAAGGAGATGGAGCAACCGTGCCGATCGAAGTCCTTGGGGGAATGTGGAAAGAAAGTGAGCCAAAAGGGCCCGCAACCTTGGGGCGGCACGTCCCTCACCAGAATAGTCCTGGCGCCCTCATTGTACACAGCCTGCACAGCTCCTGCAATAGACCTCGCAACCTTTGGAAGAATGGTCTCCTTCACCTGGGCGGCGGTGAGGTTGAGCTGCATGTATCCGTAGCTGAAGTCGTTGCCCCCGATCTCTATCGTGTATATCCCGCTCTTGAACGCTTCAGCGCTTGGGAGATAGCTTAGAGGACCTGTATTAACATTCCATCAATTCTCAATTCAATACTCAGGGAAACCGATTACTCTTTCTAGGCAGATCACCTTTAATTATTACCTACCATGCGCCTTGATGCTGGCAAGAACCTGTTGCTTGAAAATTTTGAACTGATTGATCTGGACAGTGAGAGAGATGGGAGCAATGAAGGAATCTGCATCACGAACAGTGGCACCTGCCGCAGCAAAGTTGGCTCCATGCCCGAAATTTGAAGCCACGGACTGCAAATATGGACTCAGAAACGGTAGTCCCAGTGCCTTGGCTGCAACATCATCGATCATGTTCAACAATTAAATATATCTAGGCTTGCAATAAAGAAAGATGAGCAGCAGCATCAATTACCTAGTAACTCGATTTAATTAACGTACCGAAGAAATCTATGGACAGTCTTCCGTCGCTGTATCTGCCTGTGGGTTTGCCGAAGAAGGTTTCTCCATAGGGAGGATTCTCAGAAAGCTCGTTGTGGGGGAACGCAAAGTGGATGGCACCAGTATCGGAGGTTGAATCCCCAAAATTAAAAATGGCTGGGTAATTACAGCGAGCATGAGACAATATTGGAAGGACAGCCATAGCTGCGAATATGCCCACTAAATAATATTTACTCGTGCGCTGCAGCTTCATTGCAATGTCTACGATAATCTTGTCTGACAATGATTACTCGTGAATAATACACAGACGAGACCACAAGACGGGGTATGGAATGATCAAAGAATCTTTTGGACGGTGAAGAGAAGCATGTGTAAGATATATATAACAAATCATCGCCAACGTTCTGATATGAGTTCATGGGTGACGTTTGGAGATAATAAACGCGGCGGGCGTCCTCCCGTGCAGCCCCCTCATCATCATGCGAGTTTAAAAATAATAGAAAATTTGGAAGACTTTCGGCCTCAACGGTTGGAATTGAGAAGCATTACAACGAAAAGTCTTGTAAACAAAGCAAAAGCAGCAATTCTATGAGATTCGTGCGGCGTCGAGAAAGCAGCAATTCTACGAGATTCGTGCTGCGTCGAGACATTGTTGGTAATATAAAAGTGCTTTTTATCCCATGAGTGCATGTGCCGAGGAATGAGGCATTTTGTACAAATATTGCATGAACTAAATGGATGATACGTCCAGCTCGTATCTCCTTACTTAATGCGGTGGGAGTTGTAGATGGATGATACGTCCAGCTCGTATCTCCTTAATAAGGTGGCAGCGATGAGCTGTAGTTAGCACCGATATAGTGGCGGTAGGAGGGTTACCGACATATGTTGTTTAGGGGGTTTCTATTGTATCTCCCACTGGCTATTATTAATGTTAGCTTAGTTGTTTATTGGTAACTTTGTCATCCTTGCAATCCTTTAAGCAATCTTTCAATATTTGTTATTAAAAGCTTAAAAAATATACCGTATCACTACATTTTCGATCTTGTTTGACAATTCGATTCATGGTATGTGTAAGTTCTCCCACGACACGTGCTCCTTTGACACATTTCGTGATAGAATGAACGAAGAGCACAATGAGGGAGTGATCGGTTGGACGAACGAAGACGTTTGGATGTGAGAACGGGTACCTTGGGTGCACGTGACGTGCGACCCCAAGGGGGTATGCAACTTACTTGCCTTAGAACATTGACAAAGACTTGGGTTGCATTTGGACAAGGGTGGGGCAACTTGGAAGCATGCCCAATGAGTAGACCTGTCTACCCTTGGCAACATGGATGCATCTACACACCAACGAGGAATCGCGATGATCGACATGAGAGAATGCACAAGGCATGGGGCGCGTCGGTCCAAGAGACATGATGGTTGATGGGCGCATGGCCGCATGATGTCCACAGAAGGGTGTGGCGATTCGTTTGAGTGTGGGTTCATAAAGGGCCACAACACACCCAAAAGACATGATATTTCACACCACTGACCCTTGGAGTTCCTATAAGAGCAAGGGCACACAACCAAAGGAAGGGAAGATAAAAGATTAGAAAGGATTTGGGGAGAACAAGTTCGACGCAACGAACTGAGGCAGAGTTGCCAAGATGCAAAACAAGTATCCAAGAGTGGGACGCTCCATGAGATTTTGGGGAAGTTTGGAAACAAAGGTTTGTTGTCCAAGCATGTGTAAGGAAAAATAGAAATCTGTGTTAGCTTGGTGAAAGTCTATGAAAACAAAGGGATAACAAGTCTGCAGTTGTGGGCACATATAAGGTGCACCACTAGAGGTTGTAGAGACGGTTGCGACAACAAGTCTTTGTGTGACTAATCTATGTATGAGTGACTTGGTGAGGTGAGGTGAGGCAAGTCACGTGACTCTACCGAAGTTATAAACCGAGCCAGTAGTGCTCATATTGTCACTATTTTGTAATAACAAAGACTCAGTCGGGTGTTAGTCACAGGTTGTGTTGCTCGCATTATTTCTATGTTTATCTTTCGTTTGTTTCGTAGTTGTTCTCTTGGTTTCTCATGTTCATGATACATTCTTATATATGACTAAGTGTTAAACTATTAACAATTGTCTAAGTATATAATAATTGCACTAGAGTAGGAGCGTGACTTGTCGGTAGCCTAGAACGAAGTATGGGTATGCTCTAGGTGAAGAGGCGTAGTCCAGACGAAGTATTCCTGGTGTGCCAAGAAACCACATAAGAATTGTCGCAGTGTCACATGCCCTAAGGTGGTGAATGATCACAAAATACGAATAGGCATCCTGTGGGGTCGTGACATGTGGTATCATAGCTTGTTTGGTGAACAGTTTGGTGTTGTTCACCACACTATCACCTTTGTGATAGGTGGTATTAGATCTTGTTTGGTGAACAATTCGGTGCTCTTCACCACATTGTCACCTTCGTAATAAGGGGTCTTAGAGCATGTTTGGCTCTTCACCAATATTGGAGTCAGAACATTTGTTGGAGGGGCACACATGTTGGAAATACATTCTAAGAATCAACTTGGTGAGGATTCGACGAACTGACCTATTGCAGAGAAAACTTAAGCATAGAATTTATGGTTTGTGACGAAAGTGAAGGCTCAAGTTGCAGACAAGGTCGTGACTTGTGAATAGACCTAGACTCACCCCTTAATCAAGCGAAGTGTAGAGTTCCATGGGTGAACCAAGCACTTGGGCAAGGCAGACGATTGCAAGACTATTACAGACTTGAACACAGAATTGAACGCAGAGACAGTTGGGTGCATACCTTGGTGAACAGTTCAACAAGGTGGTTTTTTCCGTCAAAGGTTGTTTGAGCATAGTTTTATGTTCATATGCATACCAGAGGCAAATTTTGTGAGGATGAACCATGCAGTTGGGTGTGTAGATGACCACAAGATTCATTGGAGACATGGGATGGTGAGGAGGAGTTGCAAAAAACTATTGAGAAGGCCAAGTGATGAGGTTCAAGTAGCAAAATGGATGGTGCAAGTGACAAAGCTTGGAAGGTCAAGAGAGACAATGTAACTCAATTATTCAAGAAACTACAAGAGGCTATGGAAAGGGAGGACGAATTTGACACACAGTTGGAATCCAAGATCAACATGTTGAAGGCCTTGATGAGGAAGAATGAGAATTTTCCACCCACTGCATTGGGAGCACTCAGGGAGGAGAAAATTCAACATGAAGACATCACAACAACAAAGAATCATCCCAAAACAATTTCGAGGAAAAGTAGGTTGGTTGAATGTTACCTCTGTCCGTAAAACCATTTTATGAGGAAATGTCCAATGCAAGGAAGATTAGTTTTGTTGGTTGAGGAGGAGGGTCGACTCACACCAATAGTGGAAGAACCAGGAGCCTTGGTAGAGACCGCTCAAGTGCATAAGATGATGGAAGAGATGAACAAAGTCATGGAAACGTTTGCGGAACACATGAAGGAGTTTAATATAAGAGGTAAAGGACAATTTTCACAAAGTGAAGTAGTTGAAGGAATCTGCTTTGTGGACATAACATTAAGTGGGTTGAGGATCAAAACCTTGGTTGACATTGGGTAAACCCATAACTTTGTGAGTGAACAAGCCTCAATGTCTCTTCATCTCATACTTGATAACTGCACCGAAACGTGTAAAGTGTTGAAGTTAGAAATGATGTTTGTGATAAGGATTGTTCATTCATCACCCTTGGCAGTGCATGAGTGGTTTGGAAACAAGGATCTGTTGGTAGCTCCATTAGAAGATCATGCAATTATCTTGGTCTTGGAGTTCCTCAAAATTTCCAAAGCAGCTCCACTTATTCACTAAAGTTGCTTAGTATTCTTGGACAAGGCCATAACACCAAGTGCACCCCGAACAATGAAAAGGAAGCTCAGGAGGACACTGAGGATTTTTGTGATTAGGTTAGTAGAAGGATTTAGTGGGAGCACCAACAAGCCTTGCATCGTGACACAACAACAAGAATTCGTCGACACCGCAACATATTTGAGTAGTATGGGGCAAGAAAAAAAATAGCTAATGGTGATGTATACTTCTGTGAAGACAACCATGGGGAAGGTTGGTAATTTGAGGAACTCGCAGAACCATGAACATTAATGTAAGAGACAGTTGGACTCTTCACTTTCCATGGAGTATAGGGGACTTCACCAAGTGAATAGTCATCAATAACAAGTTATGGACATTGTGTAGGATCTGGTAGCAAACTTACAAACCGCAGAAACTCCAAGGGTTGTGCCTTCAGACAATGCATGGAGGAATTTACTTAACCAGATTTGGAGAAAGACGAGGAAGAGGTAGGAGTTGAAGATCCACATCTAACAGCGATAGTGAACTTTTATAGGAAGGCCATGGGGATATACAAATTCCAACTTACTGCAGAATGAATTGAGGACTTGGGATGCACACAAAAGGAAGTTCATTTGTTCATGTTATACTTGCGCAAGGAGGAAAAGTTAGACACGATGTACTCCAATAGCCTTGGTGGCGTCTATATATGTACATCTGGAAGCAACTAGCATGAATGGTGATGCCTAGTGGAGGTGTCATTGAAAGACTCAAGCAGGGAAGTTGCAAAACAAGGGATGAGTTGTGGAGGAGACTTTCCAAACTTGGACAAGGGAAAGGACCTTGTCCAGAATCAAAGGGGTTCAATTAAGTGAGACGAACAAGTTGAGACTATAGTGGGAAAGTCAACAAGACCAAGAGGGGTTGGACAGGATGACAATGAGGTAGACAGAAAAGGGTTTACTGGATGTGGAGATGTGCATTCTCTAAGGATGAACGTGACACTTGGATTGATCACCCAACCAATATGAAACTTAAGAGGATCAAATGTACATGACACATAAATGACATAGATGATGTATTGAAAACATCATGGGTCGAGAGCATCCAACAGTTGGATACACTTTGGAGAATTTCCAAAGGAGAGTTTGTCTTTACAACAACAGTTGAGGAGACAATAGTCATTGAGTGTTGACGAGATATAGAGATGGGGCAAAGACGCAACTTAGAGTGGGAGAGGATGTAAAGTCTCTCATGACACCCACCGAGTGCGCGCGTGGTCCTTGGGATGATCTGTTGTTAGAACATATGAAGACCATAGAAAGGGAGAAATCAGTTGGACGACTGAAGACGTTTAGGTGTGGGCAAGGGTAGCTGGGGCACATGATAGTGACGTGAAACACCAAGGGGGAACACACCTTACTTGTCATAGAATGATTGACATAGACTTGCATTATGTTTGGGTAAGGGCAGGGCAACTTGGGAGCATGCCCAAGGAGTGGACCCATCTATCCTCGACAACATGGGCACACCAGAGAGGTTGGAAGACCCCATCGGCATGCCCACAAGGAATCACAATGATCAACATGAGATAACACACAAGGAAAGGGGTACATGCCCAAGGATGGGGCACCCCAGTCCAAGAGACATGATGGTTCATGGGCACACTGGCTTGGATGGGCACACCAGGTCCACAGAAGGGCGCGATGAATCATTTAAGTGTGGTTTTGCTAAGGGGCATGACACACCCAAAAGACATGATGTTTCACACAAGTGACCCTTAGAGTTTCTATAAGAGCAAGGGAACACAACCAAAGGAAGACAAGATAGAATATTGGTAAAGATTTGGGGAGAACAAGTTCGAGGAAAGTTTGAGACAACGAATTGAGGCAGAGTTACCAAGATGGAAGACAAGGAGCCAAGGGTGGGACACTCTAGGAGGTTTTGGGGAAGTCTGGAAAAATAGGTCTATTGGAGGCATGTGTAAGGAAAAATCAAAATCTGTGTTAGCTTGGTCAAAGTCTGAAAAAATGAAGGGACAACAAGTCTGCAGTTGTGGGCATGTCTGATGTGCACTGCAGGAGGTTGCGAAGATGATTGCAAAAAAAAGTCTAGGTGTGACAAATTCGTGTAAGAGTGACTTTGTGAGGTGAGGCGAGCCATGTGACTCTGCGGAAGATGTAAACTGATCCCATAGTTCTCATATTGTAATTGTTTTGCAACAAAAAAGACTTAGCCGGGTGTTAGGCATGGTTTGTGCCGCCCGCACTGTTTCTATGTTTTTCTTTCATTTGTACCAAAATTGTTCTCTTGTTTTCTCATGTTCACAGATGTATACTTATATATGAGTAAGTGTTAAACTGTTAACAATTGCCTAAGTATACAAGGGTTGCACTAGAATAGGAGTGTGATGCGTTGATAGCCTAAAATGGAGTATGGGTATGCTCTAGGTGAAGAGACATAGTCTCAATGAAGAATTCTTAGTGTGCCACACAAGAAAGTAAGAATTGTCATGGTTTCACACACCATATCTGATTGTGTCTTATAGGGTCATGAGAGTATGGGGTATACCAGTTTTGTACCATTTTAAATATCAACATGTTCTAAGAATATAAACTCTTATTCACACTGTGGATATCTATTCACTTTAACTATTATTTATTGTTAATTTTTAATTATATTTTTTATGAGAAAGATTTTTCTAATATGTTTTAATAAATTAATCACAAACATAATTTAATTATATATATAGATAACATTAACATATCTTCATTTCAATTTTTATTTTTCGTTAATTTTTAATTATATTTTAAGGTATGTTAATTATATTTTAAGGTATGTTTATTAGGAGAAAGTATTTTCATTAATTACAAAATACCATTTGTATGCATTTTTTTTTTTTTTGTGATTATCTTTAAATCATTGTAAAGTATATTCAACAATTATCCTTGTTACACTGTATGGCTCACCCTCACAAACTCTGTACCTCAAACCCAACTACTCCTACTCTCAGTTCATTGTATCTTATATGGTACTCCTATTCTCGGTACATTGTATCTTATATGTATTACCATATAAGCGTTGATGTATTGTGGCAGATTGTATATACGCTTCTTGGGAAAATTTGGTGTAGAAATGGAATGGTAAATTTCACCGAGATATCTTGGAATTGAGAGAAAAAATTGGGAAGCTATGGAGCTTCTATGCTTTTCTTAGAACATTGTCCAACGCTCTTCTTAACATAGGAGCAAAATACCAATGTTTTTCAAGTGCGTTCATGATTTCTTGACGTTATTCGATCTATAGAAAGCTACATTTTGATGTGAGCACACATCGACGTTTGAATTGTAGAATCATTGGTGTTAGCACTAGAAGTCACCTCTGGATTGCAGCAGAGGTAAGTCCAGTATCCATTAGTTTTTATGTCACAATAAATAAAATTAAAGGAGGTCGAATGGGTGCAGACTCAAGAAAATATTTCTTTAACTCAGAAATCCGAACAAAGCAATGCATGAGCAAGTGAGGTCTTGATTTAATTTCAGTCAGTAACTTGTAATAAAGGGTGAGTATGGGGAAGAACAAGTGAGGAGATGTAGAGGTCTGCTATGGACATCAGGTCTTCTAGCATCCTAAGGAAGAAAAGCTTCAAGAACAAGATCCTCTTGGACCTAAAACTTCAGGAAAGTGAGAGAACACTATAGAAATACTGCAATCAAACCTCCATTGCAACACAGTTACAA
>WSFP011553835.1:0-11233 GCA_009831015.1 Picea engelmannii
CGTAGCACTTCATATGCAACTCCAGAGCTTCTGCCTAGCCACTAATCCTTGCTCAAATTTGACATACCGAATATGCAAGAGCTATTGATCTCATTGCGATATATGATCTAGGAAAGGCCCACTTTTGTTGCCACACGTCGCTCTTGGATGGACCTTTCTTCCTGCTGTGAAGATCAATGAATCACAATTACTTTGGGAGTTTGGGCTTTGACTCTTTGGGACCTTTCAATGCATAACTCCCACAAACCTTCGAAGTAAATCTTTCGAAGTGAGGGATCTGGTGACATGTGGCCTCTTGATTTGGACGGTCGAGATTTACTTTGGTACCTTTAGTACTTCAGGGCTTCTGATGATATTTCCGCCAAGATCAATGGTCCTTGTTGGTTTGAGATCAACGACCCATGATTATTTCGGGAGTTTGGGCTTCAGATGTTCAGGACCTTGGCACACTCCTCAACTGGAAAATCCCATAGCGAATTTTTCCACAGCTCATATCTGGCGCCGCGTGTCCCCTTGAACGATGGCCCATATTTGCTTCGGGTTTCGAGACTTTAGACTTTTTTGGACGAATAAATCTTACAATCCTCCAGCGTCCTGATTTCAAAAATGTTTCCCTACCGTCGATCTCTCCCCAATGAGATATGATTGCCCAAACTTAACCTTTTCTTGATTTTTAATCCCGGGGCTTCTAATTGAAACTAAAACTCGTGCAACTTTATAATTCTGAATACTCGGGGGCCTCTAAACTGAACTTCATAAGGGATCTCCACCATTGAAAACTGAACCTGCCTGTTTGCTTGTGTTTCAAGCCCAAAATGGACTGTTCTGAAAGCTGCGCTTTGTGCTGATGGATGTTAACTGTACAAACAAAGGACTTGGATGACCTGATGTGAGCTCAATCAATAGAAAATAAGATGACTGGGAATTTGGACCAAAAATCATGATATGTGTTCATCCTTTAAAGAAAATAGATAAACCTTGAGATGAGGATCGGTAAAAAAGGACACTAAGGAAAACCAGATCATTGATCGGAAAGGGGAATGAATTTATCAATCAAAAGGGGGAAAAAACCTAGGAATGGTGTGCGGAAAAGAGAGAGGCGGAGAAGGGTTGTAGAATTGGGTTTTCTCAACAAACACATATGGTATTTGACAAATTTATGTGACAACATTTGGATCTACAGGGGATGGCATGCTCCCTGCGAGCTGCCAAGAACGCACTGTTCCAATGCCTTAGCTTTTGGGTTATGGAGTCGAGCTCAGAAAAAATCTTGCTGAAGACAACATGATGATATATACACTATTCTACTTACAAAGGAAAATAAACACACATTCTCTAGAAGGATCTTATTTATGTACAATCCTAGAATAACTGACTTTTACAATGTGCTAGGTGAAATCAAACTTCCACCATAGCCACCCAGACTATTTGGTAATATATTTCTTCTTTTCACCACAAATGATCCACAAAAGGTTAGGGAAGTATGACCGCAGAATGAAAACATGTTTTGGAACACTGACAATACCCCCAAGTGATGATAAGATGAGTAATTTTGCAGGCTCCAAAGCTTTTGGAAAAATTAAATCCATATATAACTCCACATGGTCATAAAATTTGTAATAAGGCATGCTAAAATGGTAAGAAATTACCTCCTTTACTTCATTATTGCTTACCTGTTGTTTGGTGTTCTCAGAGTGTACAAGTAGATAAAGGATTGATTCAGGTTGGCTAATCCCAGGTGATATTTTCTCATTTACAGGTGCTAGATAGGAGATAAGATGCACATTTATCTCTTCCTTTTCTCCTTCATGTCCCTCCGAAGGATCAAATTTATAATCATCATATACAGGAACCATGCTACGAGGTTCCAAAGAAGCCATGAAAAAAATCTGCTCTTTTTCATCTTCACTGGGATATTCATAAAAGATGGGCTATTTTTGGTCAGCATTTGAAACAACTTCTTCATCATAAGCAGGGATGCCCAAAACCTCTGCTTCAAGGACAAGAATTTCCTCTGCATTTTCTCCATAAGAGAAACAAACAACATCTGCCTTCAAATCTGAAAAGCTAGGAAAAAACAGAGATAAATCTTCCTTAGTTCTTTTAACTAGCTTATCATCTATCTCAGCTTCGCAGTCAGGAGAAATATCTACTGCAGAATACACTTGCTCTTCATCATCAGAATATTCAAAAAAGAGATGCCGATATTCATGAACATTTAAGACAACAGATACATCTGATATGATTCCAGACATTTCTATGTTATTTCTATCATAATGAATATCATTCAACAACTCATGATCTTCATGGTAAATGTTTTCTTCTACAATAAATACTTCATCACAAATATGACTTTCATGACTAGAAGAATCTTTATGGAGAAAATAAAACTCATCACAACATCCCTAAAAAAGGCACTCGGCTGGAAAATACTCTTTGGAAAAACAATTAAAAGATGCATAAAATCCCGTCAAAGAGATGATACTTGCAACTGGAAGAGATCTACACCAATTGCAAGCAATCCCCTCTATTGAAAACCTAAAAAACTTAATCTAAACATCCTCGTGCACGATATGAAGTCGTTGAATAAAATCATGAAAATCCAGCAAGTTTTCTGATGGTTCATCCTACTCTTCTCCTTGAAATCTAGGAAGGATAACTTCCCATTCATCTCTACCAGGCAGTGGATTAGGGAAACCAACTATTTTTGAAAAATCACAGAAAGCATACCTCTGAGCTAAAATCTTGTCCATTTAAAACTAGTGGAGTCGCCAATATATTTTCGAACAATGGAGTCGCCATGGTGAAAGATGAGCAGTCATAATAATGTTTCCAACTTTAGTTTACCATCTAAAACTAGATCTTTGCAATGTCGCTCTTCCCAGGGAGATTTTCAATCTTGAACAACACCTAAAATCCTTCTTGAGAAAGCCTTCCTCTCTTGATAATCTTCTCTGGGTCAGCTTCAGGTGTAGCCAGAGGAAGTCGTGGAGAAGACCTCATGTGCTTGCCTTTAGGATCCACAATTGAAACAATGGAGTCTTTAGGTTCAAGTTGCAATCTTCAAGGTACTGATTTCTCATGCACCTTCAGAATAAACATTTCTTTTTCATTCAATCCCAGGGAAATGTCTTCAATTCGTTCCCTGAAAATGACGCCATTAATGTTATCACTGAGAATCACCCTTAGAATGCAAGAGGGTAAGCCCAATACACATTAAAATGTTTGGTGGATGTTGGTTTGTGAGTGGAGGTCAAATGGACAAAACTCAGTACAAGAATGATTTTAACACAGAAAATGGACAAGCAATGAAAAGGGAAGTGAGGGCCTCATTAACTTCAGTCAGTGATTTGATTTTAAGTGTGAGCAAAAGGAAGACTTAGTGAGAGAGGTGAACAAGAGTTCTATGGTCATCTGAATTTCAAGCAGCTTGGAGAAGAAAAACTTAGGCTCAAGAGCACTCTTGAACTCAAGTTTCAAACACCGAAATATGTCACAGTCGCATAATAATCAAACCTACATTATCATGCAACTACAACAACTCGACTGGATCCTCCATGCCCGACCCTTTTTGCGTAAGGGGGAATAAGATAAGAAGGAATCTTACTAAAAATGGTCACAACAATACTGTAGTCAAGTCTACATTACAATAGAACTACAACCCTCGACTGGATCCTCCATGCCCGAGTGTTTTAGCACAATTTTTACAAAGAGATGAGAGAAGATGACTTCTATTAATGCGAAAGTAACAAGTTTGATACATAACCAGAGAACAACTCAGGCATCAAAATATTACAAAATAGGGAGCTCTTCTCAAACAGTGGATGACCATAACAAAATATTGAACTCCTCGATTTATACTCAGATCAATTCATGACTACTAGAAGCATGATCGAGCCCCTGCATTTAAATCCTTTCTTCTACGACTTCTTCTGTCAGACTGTGTGTGTATCCTCTTGTCAGACACAAACTCAACTCAACATGGGTATGAAAGAAAAACCTTCCATAGGGGTACCTTGGGCTGACAGTTCTGTCTCCACGACTAGATCCTTCCATGCCTTCTATTTATGGATTGAGTCGAGGTTTCAACCACCACTCCTGTTTCATTAACTGTTTTTTCTCAAGATCACGACGAGGCTTAATGTCTAGGGGGAGGTGATGCAGTCACCACCTCTGCCTTGGAAGACTCTCTGCGTGACCTCCCAGTCTTAAGGATCGTTCAATCGCTTCCCTGAGCCGAAGCAGCTCTTTCGGATTCCCTACTGGAATCTCCTTTCAAATCGATCCATAGGTCCTTTTCGGAAGCTCCCCTGTGCGAAGAGCACTAGGTGTGAGCTCCTATCTCCCTAAGTGACCACAATGCTATGACCATGGGCCTAACCCTAAGTATCTTGTCGAAATCTCGTGATCTCGTGAGTTCGGGAGTCGAAGCATTCGACTCCTCCTTCTCAATCCTGCGATACCCGAAATGCCGAAACGGTTATGGCTCCTTTTTGTCAGCACCTTCCACATGCAACTGTAGGCTAGGGCTTAAATATCAGTGCCTCTCAGAACTCGCACCTTCGTGAGTTTGTGGGTCGAACTCCCATGCCCTCCTGTTGCAATCTCCTAAGACGCGATAAGTCAACGCCGGGTTGACTCCTTCCTTTATGCTTTTCGCTATTCGCAACCTCACAGGTTGAAGCGTCGAGCCTTCACGCTCTTATCCCGTGAATCCCTGAGATGTGAGAAATCAACAGAGCATTGACTCCCTTCTCTAGGTGATGTGTGTCTACCTATCCATCATGCGGGCCCCACCTTATGGCTCTACTATGTGTCCACACGAGCCTCCGCTCTCGTCACTTCGCGACTTCTGATGTCGAAAGTGACTCCTCTCAACCTCTGAAATCCCAAATGTGTGATAGGCAATGGGGTTCCTGATCCAACGGTCCTCCCGTGACTTGGATCCAACAACTATCCTCGCTCCTTGCGATTTTGTGACTTGGAGCACCCAACTCTTGGGCTCTCACCCTACGATCCTTTGAGTTCGCGAGATCCTTTGATCTCTGCCACCTGTCCTCCTCCGATGGAAGGCTGCAATTCTCTCGCGATGTCGCCACTCACGAAATTGAAAGACCTCCCTCTATGACTCCCGATGTCTGAATCCCCTATATAGGTGATCTCACGACATGTGTCTGCTCTCAGACGAACGACTTATATTTCCTCGGGACTTCACTATTCGTGAAGTCAATATGCTCACCTCTGTGAGTCCCGGTGCCTGAATCTCTGAAACGGATGATTCCATGACACGCGTCCTCCCGCAGACGGACGGCTCAGATCTATTTCGCCTTCTCACAATTTCTGATGTCAAGTGTCTGGACTCTCATCCTTCAGACTCCCGAACTCCCAAACGCCGATATCCCAATACAACCTCTTCGGGACTTTCGCTTCTGCTTGCGAGGTTTAAATCTCATGCAACTCTCAACAGATCCAATGGTTGTCGGGTTTTAGCTTAAGATCTGACGGTTCAGACCTGTTTTTCCATTGCGCCTTTCCTACGCTGCTTGAACACGAATCCACGGTCCAGATTCTCTCAGCTGATCCAACGGTAGCTGTTGCTCCTTTCGGATCCTCAAAGGATTCTAACTTCTACGCTCCTGCAGAGTCTTTGCAACCCAAAGCGCTGTCTCTTCTGAGCTTCTATGAGACTCAGACCTCTAAGGGAAATAATTCCTTCTTCCTTCTCCCTCATATGGAGAAATATAACGCCCTCCTGGCACTCTGTCTGCTCAAGCAATCTATTGCTGAGTCTTTTAGGGTGTTCAACAACCTTGCAAAGATCCCTCAGTGGATTCTTATTCAATCTCTGAACTCAAAGAGAGTTCCCTTCTTCTCTGTGACTATCTGCACACTATCTCAATGCCCTCTTGGTAGAGTATCAAGAACCCTCAATGATTCTTGCTTCTATTTGAACTCACAACAATGTTCTTCCTCTGTGCACTCCTTGCACTGGATCAATGCCCACCTGACAGAGCTTTACATAACTCCTCAAAGCTTCTATCTTCTTCTGAACTCACAACAGAGTTCCTCTGTGCACTCCCTTACACCTGCTCAATGCCCACCTGGCAGAGCTTTACAGAACTCCTCAGAGATTCTGTCTACAACTGTGTTCTTCTCCACAACCTTGCCTCCTGAGGTGTTCAACAACCTCAAAGACCTTCCTTTGAATTGTTGATTTCAGCTACTGTGCCCACCTGGCTCGTCTTTGTCTGAATCTGCAGAGTTCAGAAGTGCATCTATGGAGTGGTATTCAGAGACCGTAGTACTCTGTCACACCCTCCTGGCATGGAACCACAAAGAACCTCTCAAGCCTAATATCGAAACAACTCCCTGCAAATGTCTAGCATACATCTACAACATAAATTGAACACACACAAACATTCATTCAACACAAGAAATATGCAGGAAAAACTGTTGTTTGTATTAAAATGGCAAATGCCTGTTTGTACAAGGTGTTCCTAAGCATGAGCTATATCAAAGTCTCAACTTCTTCTCTTCTACTATCTACTCACAGACTCTCTACCATCAGATCCAATTACAATGAAATATATTTTACATGAGGGGGCTCTTAGAGCTCTTCCCTCCAATCTACCTACCCTAATCAACTACATTGAATGGGATGTCTAGTCCAGAATCAGATCTAGATCTCATCCTTCAAAACATTAAAGGCCTACCTAGTTCAAAGCATTAAAGGCCTCATGGCTCACCGACCTAAGACATTTAATTACATTCAAATTCAAAATGGAAGACGAGGGTTGCGCCTCTCTTCAGCTTTGAATGCACGTGCTGACGTGGCTAGCTGGCTGGCTGGATGATGTGGAGAGATGCTCCTGCATCATACTCCTTAGCTGCAAAATTTGTGAGCTCCTCCTCATGAGCTTCCCATCTCAGCTGTTGAAATCCTCCTGGATCCCAAACAAATTTCTGGAGCTGTTCATCTGCTCCATCTCCCTGCTGCTGCTGCTGCTGCGCTTCTTCTTCTCCTGCTTCTCTGCTCAGCTTCTCCTCACTGGCAGTCTCTGCTGACCTGATCATCAACTCTCTGATCTCCTTGATCACTTCATCCAGCTGCTGCAGTGGCTGGCTCTACTTTTGCAGTCTCCTTAGCTGCATTTCTTTTCTGCAAATGGGTAGATCATGATGATCTCCCATGCCATCCTCATCTTCTTCCTCCATGGCACTAAGTGTCCACTCTACTGCAGAATTCAGTTCTGCAGTTTCCCCTTGACTGACCTGTTGTTCATTCACCTTCTCTGACAAATCAACTTCTGCTAGTTCTCCTGCTGGCTCTGGATTGTTCAACCAATCCTCCAGCATCTCTATCTCCATCTCCCATGGAGTGAGCAATTTGCCTGCCTGCTCTTCGGCTTCTTCTGCTGCCAGCTTCAGTGTTGCAGCTTCCTTCTTTTCAGCTTCCTGGCTGAAAGTATCGAGCCATTCCTCAGAATTCTCATTCCCTTTTTCTTCTTGTGCTTGGGCAGTCTCAGATATCTGCTCCAATTTTTCTCTGACAGTCTCAGCTAGCTTTCCTGCTTCTGCTGTTGCTGCATCTGCAACACATATTTCTACCTCCCCTTGGGCAAATGGTAGGAATATTTTGATTCCCCTAATCATTTGAATATTCGCCTGATCTTCCTCTTCTGTCAGCTGCATCTCCTGATCCAAACTCACCTCTGAGTTTATGAGACTCTTAGATAATCTCATCTGCTCATCCCTGCCCATCTGGCAACATGGGATTTTCATGCTGCCCTCCTAGTAGTCTATGGAATCAACTGATCCCATCTATGTTCCCTTGCCCACCTAGAAAATTGGAAACTTTCCGCTGCCCTCCTGGCAGTCTATGAGATCCCACAACAATCTCGATCCATTTCCCACCTGACACTGTGAAATTCCTTGGTTGTCCTCATGACAGTCTATGAGATCTCGCAGTGATCTCAACCCTTTGCCCACCTGGAAATTAGGAATTTCTTCTCTTCCCTCCTGGCAGTGCTAGATATCTTCAGCTGATCCCAATTCATCCTTACTACTGAGACTTCTCCCAGTCTCTGGTTTACATATCTGAACCCTTTTCTCTGGTTTGTTGAGGTTTTCAGTAGGCCTCAACCACCATTTTAACAACTTACATTGTATTTTAGCCATATCGTTGTTTATTTTCCCTGCTAGCAAATCTGCTACTGTCACTCTAAAACCTTGAGTGTTTCCAGTCTCTTCCACAGTCCTCCTGACTGTCTATGGACTGTTTCCTACCTGTAAACAATCCTTACAGAGTTTTAGCACTTTGTCTCCTTCTTTCTCCTCCTGTTTGAAATATACAAATAGAATCCGAGCTCTGATACCAACTGATGCAGTCGCCACCTCTGCCTCGAAAGAGTCTTTGCGTGACCTCTCAGTCTTAAGGATCATTCAATCACTTCCCTAAGCTGAAGCGGCTCTTTCGGATTCCCTGCTAGAATCTCCTTTCAAATCGATCCACAGGTCCTTTTCGGAAGCTCCCCTATGCGAATAGCACTAGGCGCGAGCTCCTATCTCCCCAAGCAACCATAGCGCTATGACCATGGGCCTAACCCTAAGTCTCTTGTCGAAATCTCACGATCTCACGAGTTCGTGAGTCGAAGCATTCGACTCCTCATTCTCAATCCTGTGATACCCGAAATGCCGAAATGCTTATGGCTCCTTTCTGTCAGCACCTTCCACACGTAACCATAGGCTAGGGCTTAAATATCAGTGCCTCTCTCAACCTGCACCTTCGTGAGTTCACGGGTCGACCTCCCATGCCCTCCTGTTGTGATCTCCTAAGACACGATAAGTCAACACCGGGTTGACTCCTTCATTGATGCTTTTCACTATTTGCAACCTCGCAGGTTGAAGCATCGAGCCTTCATGCTCTTATCTTGCGAATCCCCGAGATGCGAGAAATCAATGGAGCGTTGACTCCCTTATCTAGGCGACGTGTTTCTGCCTATCCATCATGTGGGCCCCACCTTATGGCTCTGCCACGTGTCCACACGAGCCTCCGCTCTCGGCACTTCGTGACTTCTGATGTTGAAAGTGACTCCTCTCAACCTCCGAAACCCCAAATGCACGATAGGCGATGGGGTTCCTGATCCAATGGTCCTCTCGTGACCTGGATCCAACGACTATCCTCGCTCCTTGCGATTTCACGACTTCGCGACTTGGAGCACCCAACTCTTGGGCTCTCACTCTATGAACCTCCGAGTTCATGAGATCCTTTGATCTCTGCCACCTGTCCTCCTCCGATGGACGGATGCGATTCTCTTGCGACTTCGCCACTCGCGAAGTTGAAAGACCTCCCTCTATGACTCCCGATGTCCGAATCCACGATACGGGTGATCTCGTGACATGTGTCCTCTCTTAGACGAACGAATCAGATTTCCTCGAGACTTCGCTATTCGCGAAGTCAAGATGCTCACCTTTGTGAGTCCCGATGCCCGAATCTCCGAAACGGATGATTCCGCGACAAACGTCCTCCCACAGACAAATGGCTCAGATCTATTTCACCTTCTCGCAATTTCTGATGTCGAGTGTACGGACTCTCGTCCTTCGGACTCTCGAACTCCCGAACTCCCGAACGCCGATATCCCGATACAACCTCTTCGGGACTTTCGCTTCTGCTTGCAAGGTTTAAATCTCGTGCAACTCTCGACAGATCCAACGACTGCCGGGTTTTAGCTTAAGATCTGATGGTTCAGACCTGTTTTTCCATTGTGCCTTTCCTACGCTACCTGGACATGAATCCACGGTCCAAATTCTCTCGGCTGATCTGACGGTAGCTGTTGCTCCTTTTGGATCCTCAAAGGATTCTTACTTCTACACCCCTGCAAAGTCTTTTCACCCCAAAGCGCTGTCTCTTCTGAGCTTCTCTGAGACTCAAACCTCTAAGGGAAATAATTCCTTCTTCCTTCTCCCTCATATGGAGAAATATGATGCCCTCCTGGAACTCTGTCTGCTCAAGCAACCTATTGCTAAGTCTTTCAGGGTGTTCATCAACCCTGCGAAGATCCCTTAGTGGATTCTTCTTCAATCTCTGAACTCAAAGAGAGTTCCCTTCTTCTCTGTGCCTATCTGCACACTGTCTCAATTCCCTCTTGGTAGAGTATCAAGAACCCTCAATGATTCTTGCTTCTATCTGAACTCACAACAGAGTTCTTCCTCTGTGCACGCCTTGCACTGGCGCAATTCCCACCTGACATAGCTTTACAGAACTCCTCATAGCTTCTGTCTTCTTCTGAACTCACAAAAGAGTTCCTCTGTGCACTCCCTTGCACCTTCTCAATGCCCACCTGGCAGAGCTTTACAGAACTCCTCAGAGCTTCTATCTGCAACTGTGTTCTTCTCCATAGCCTTGCCTCCTGAGGTGTTCAACAACCTCAAAGGTCTTCCTCTAAATTGTTGATTTTAGCTACTATGCCCACCTGGCTCGTCTTTGTCTGAATCCGCAGAGTTCAGAAGTGCATCTATGCACTGGTATTCAGAGACTGCAGTACTCTGTCACACCCTCCTGGCATGGAACCACAAAGAACCTCTCAAGCCTGAAATCGAAACAACTCCCTGCAAATGTCTAGCATACATCTACAACATAAATTGAACACACACAGACATTCATTCAACACAGGAAATATGCAGGAAAACTGTTGTTTGTATTAAAATGGAAAATTCCTATTTGTACAATGTGTTCCTAAGCATGAGCTATATCAAAGTCTCAACTTCTTATTTTCTGCTCTCTACTCATAGACTCTCTACCATCAGATCCAATTATAATGAAATATATTTTACATGAGGGGGCTCTTAGAGATCTTCCCGCCAATCTACCTACCCTATTCAATTACATTAAATGGGCTGTCTAGTCCAGAATCGAATCTAGATCTCAGCCTTCAAAACATTAAAGGCCTACATACTTCTACGCTTATGCAAAGCACGGCCTCACGACTCACCAGCCTAAGACATTTAAAGACGAGGGCTGTGCCTCTCTTCAGCTTTGAATGCACGCGCTGACGTGGCTGGCTGGATGACGTGGAGAGATGCTCCTACATCAGGAGGCCACACACTGCTCTTGGATTAGATGTCTTACAAGCACGTGATTGCGGGACCGTCAAAGGAGGCTTGGATTAACACCGCTTTTGAGCCCGCAATTCACCACCTTCTACCACGTCACTCTTTTACTATACCATGGTTT
>WSFP011553848.1:0-11233 GCA_009831015.1 Picea engelmannii
AAACCATGGTATAGTAAAAGAGTGACGTGGTAGAAGGTGGTGAATTGCGGGCTCAAAAGCGGTGTTAA
The DNA here is from genome assembly GCA_009831015.1 of Picea engelmannii. NCBI lineage: Eukaryota > Viridiplantae > Streptophyta > Pinopsida > Pinales > Pinaceae > Picea > Picea engelmannii. The sequence goes on from WSFP011553848.1 coordinate 69, forward strand.
TCCAAGCCTCCTTTGACGGTCCCGCAATCACGTGCTTGTAAGACATCTAATCCAAGAGCAGTGTGTGGCCTCCTGATGTAGGAGCATCTCTCCACGTCATCCAGCCAGCCACGTCAGCGCGTGCATTCAAAGCTGAAGAGAGGCACAGCCCTCGTCTTTAAATGTCTTAGGCTGGTGAGTCGTGAGGCCGTGCTTTGCATAAGCGTAGAAGTATGTAGGCCTTTAATGTTTTGAAGGCTGAGATCTAGATTCGATTCTGGACTAGACAGCCCATTTAATGTAATTGAATAGGGTAGGTAGATTGGCGGGAAGATCTCTAAGAGCCCCCTCATGTAAAATATATTTCATTATAATTGGATCTGATGGTAGAGAGTCTATGAGTAGAGAGCAGAAAATAAGAAGTTGAGACTTTGATATAGCTCATGCTTAGGAACACATTGTACAAATAGGAATTTTCCATTTTAATACAAACAACAGTTTTCCTGCATATTTCCTGTGTTGAATGAATGTCTGTGTGTGTTCAATTTATGTTGTAGATGTATGCTAGACATTTGCAGGGAGTTGTTTCGATTTCAGGCTTGAGAGGTTCTTTGTGGTTCCATGCCAGGAGGGTGTGACAGAGTACTGCAGTCTCTGAATACCAGTGCATAGATGCACTTCTGAACTCTGCGGATTCAGACAAAGACGAGCCAGGTGGGCATAGTAGCTAAAATCAACAATTTAGAGGAAGACCTTTGAGGTTGTTGAACACCTCAGGAGGCAAGGCTATGGAGAAGAACACAGTTGCAGATAGAAGCTCTGAGGAGTTCTGTAAAGCTCTGCCAGGTGGGCATTGAGAAGGTGCAAGGGAGTGCACAGAGGAACTCTTTTGTGAGTTCAGAAGAAGACAGAAGCTATGAGGAGTTCTGTAAAGCTATGTCAGGTGGGAATTGCGCCAGTGCAAGGCGTGCACAGAGGAAGAACTCTGTTGTGAGTTCAGATAGAAGCAAGAATCATTGAGGGTTCTTGATACTCTACCAAGAGGGAATTGAGACAGTGTGCAGATAGGCACAGAGAAGAAGGGAACTCTCTTTGAGTTCAGAGATTGAAGAAGAATCCACTAAGGGATCTTCGCAGGGTTGATGAACACCCTGAAAGACTTAGCAATAGGTTGCTTGAGCAGACAGAGTTCCAGGAGGGCATCATATTTCTCCATATGAGGGAGAAGGAAGAAGGAATTATTTCCCTTAGAGGTTTGAGTCTCAGAGAAGCTCAGAAGAGACAGCGCTTTGGGGTGAAAAGACTTTGCAGGGGTGTAGAAGTAAGAATCCTTTGAGGATCCAAAAGGAGCAACAGCTACCGTCAGATCAGCCGAGAGAATTTGGACCGTGGATTCATGTCCAGGTAGCGTAGGAAAGGCACAATGGAAAAACAGGTCTGAACCATCAGATCTTAAGCTAAAACCCGGCAGTCGTTGGATCTGTCGAGAGTTGCACGAGATTTAAACCTTGCAAGCAGAAGCGAAAGTCCCGAAGAGGTTGTATCGGGATATCGGCGTTCGGGAGTTCGGGAGTTCGAGAGTCCGAAGGACGAGAGTCCGTACACTCGACATCAGAAATTGCGAGAAGGTGAAATAGATCTGAGCCATTTGTCTGTGGGAGGACGTTTGTCGCGGAATCATCCGTTTCGGAGATTCGGGCATCGGGACTCACAAAGGTGAGCATCTTGACTTCGCGAATAGCGAAGTCTCGAGGAAATCTGATTCGTTCGTCTAAGAGAGGACACATGTCACGAGATCACCCGTATCGTGGATTCGGACATCGGGAGTCATAGAGGGAGGTCTTTCAACTTCGCGAGTGGCGAAGTCGCAAGAGAATCGCATCCGTCCATCGGAGGAGGACAGGTGGCAGAGATCAAAGGATCTCATGAACTCGGAGGTTCATAGAGTGAGAGCCCAAGAGTTGGGTGCTCCAAGTCGCGAAGTCGTGAAATCGCAAGGAGCGAGGATAGTCGTTGGATCCAGGTCACGAGAGGACCATTGGATCAGGAACCCCATCGCCTATCGTGCATTTGGGGTTTCGGAGGTTGAGAGGAGTCACTTTCAACATCAGAAGTCACGAAGTGCCGAGAGCGGAGGCTCGTGTGGACACGTGGCAGAGCCATAAGGTGGGGCCCACATGATGGATAGGCAGAAACACGTCGCCTAGATAAGGGAGTCAACGCTCCATTGATTTCTCGCATCTCGGGGATTCGCAAGATAAGAGCATGAAGGCTCGATGCTTCAACCTGCGAGGTTGCAAATAGTGAAAAGCATCAATGAAGGAGTCAACCCGGTGTTGACTTATCGTGTCTTAGGAGATCACAACAGGAGGGCATGGGAGGTCGACCCGTGAACTCACGAAGGTGCAGGTTGAGAGAGGCACTGATATTTAAGCCCTAGCCTATGGTTACGTGTGGAAGGTGCTGACAGAAAGGAGCCATAAGCATTTCGGCATTTCGGGTATCACAGGATTGAGAATGAGGAGTCGAATGCTTCGACTCACGAACTCGTGAGATCGTGAGATTTCGACAAGAGACTTAGGGTTAGGCCCATGGTCATAGCGCTATGGTTGCTTGGGGAGATAGGAGCTCGCGCCTAGTGCTATTCGCATAGGGGAGCTTCCGAAAAGGACCTGTGGATCGATTTGAAAGGAGATTCTAGCAGGGAATCCGAAAGAGCCGCTTCAGCTTAGGGAAGTGATTGAATGATCCTTAAGACTGAGAGGTCACGCAAAGACTCTTTCGAGGCAGAGGTGGCGACTGCATCAGTTGGTATCAGAGCTCGGATTCTATTTGTATATTTCAAACAGGAGGAGAAAGAAGGAGACAAAGTGCTAAAACTCTGTAAGGATTGTTTACAGGTAGGAAACAGTCCATAGACAGTCAGGAGGACTGTGGAAGAGACTGGAAACACTCAAGGTTTTAGAGTGACAGTAGCAGATTTGCTAGCAGGGAAAATAAACAACGATATGGCTAAAATACAATGTAAGTTGTTAAAATGGTGGTTGAGGCCTACTGAAAACCTCAACAAACCAGAGAAAAGGGTTCAGATATGTAAACCAGAGACTGGGAGAAGTCTCAGTAGTAAGGATGAATTGGGATCAGCTGAAGATATCTAGCACTGCCAGGAGGGAAGAGAAGAAATTCCTAATTTCCAGGTGGGCAAAGGGTTGAGATCACTGCGAGATCTCATAGACTGTCATGAGGACAACCAAGGAATTTCACAGTGTCAGGTGGGAAATGGATCGAGATTGTTGTGGGATCTCATAGACTGCCAGGAGGGCAGCGGAAAGTTTCCAATTTTCTAGGTGGGCAAGGGAACATAGATGGGATCAGTTGATTCCATAGACTACTAGGAGGGCAGCATGAAAATCCCATGTTGCCAGATGGGCAGGGATGAGCAGATGAGATTATCTAAGAGTCTCATAAACTCAGAGGTGAGTTTGGATCAGGAGATGCAGCTGACAGAAGAGGAAGATCAGGCGAATATTCAAATGATTAGGGGAATCAAAATATTCCTACCATTTGCCCAAGGGGAGGTAGAAATATGTGTTGCAGATGCAGCAACAGCAGAAGCAGGAAAGCTAGCTGAGACTGTCAGAGAAAAATTGGAGCAGATATCTGAGACTGCCCAAGCACAAGAAGAAAAAGGGAATGAGAATTCTGAGGAATGGCTCGATACTTTCAGCCAGGAAGCTGAAAAGAAGGAAGCTGCAACACTGAAGCTGGCAGCAGAAGAAGCCGAAGAGCAGGCAGGCAAATTGCTCACTCCATGGGAGATGGAGATAGAGATGCTGGAGGATTGGTTGAACAATCCAGAGCCAGCAGGAGAACTAGCAGAAGTTGATTTGTCAGAGAAGGTGAATGAACAACAGGTCAGTCAAGGGGAAACTGCAGAACTGAATTCTGCAGTAGAGTGGACACTTAGTGCCATGGAGGAAGAAGATGAGGATGGCATGGGAGATCATCATGATCTACCCATTTGCAGAAAAGAAATGCAGCTAAGGAGACTGCAAAAGTAGAGCCAGCCACTGCAGCAGCTGGATGAAGTGATCAAGGAGATCAGAGAGTTGATGATCAGGTCAGCAGAGACTGCCAGTGAGGAGAAGCTGAGCAGAGAAGCAGGAGAAGAAGAAGCGCAGCAGCAGCAGCAGCAGGGAGATGGAGCAGATGAACAGCTCCAGAAATTTGTTTGGGATCCAGGAGGATTTCAACAGCTGAGATGGGAAGCTCATGAGGAGGAGCTCACAAATTTTGCAGCTAAGGAGTATGATGCAGGAGCATCTCTCCACATCATCCAGCCAGCCAGCTAGCCACGTCAGCACGTGCATTCAAAGCTGAAGAGAGGCGCAACCCTCGTCTTCCATTTTGAATTTGAATGTAATTAAATGTCTTAGGTCGGTGAGCCATGAGGCCTTTAATGCTTTGAACTAGGTAGGCCTTTAATGTTTTGAAGGATGAGATCTAGATCTGATTCTGGACTAGACATCCCATTCAATGTAGTTGATTAGGGTAGGTAGATTGGAGGGAAGAGCTCTAAGAGCCCCCTCATGTAAAATATATTTCATTGTAATTGGATCTGATGGTAGAGAGTCTGTGAGTAGATAGTAGAAGAGAAGAAGTTGAGACTTTGATATAGCTCATGCTTAGGAACACCTTGTACAAACAGGCATTTGCCATTTTAATACAAACAACAGTTTTTCCTGCATATTTCTTGTGTTGAATGAATGTTTGTGTGTGTTCAATTTATGTTGTAGATGTATGCTAGACATTTGCAGGGAGTTGTTTCGATATTAGGCTTGAGAGGTTCTTTGTGGTTCCATGCCAGGAGGGTGTGACAGAGTACTACGGTCTCTGAATACCACTCCATAGATGCACTTCTGAACTCTGCAGATTCAGACAAAGACGAGCCAGGTGGGCACAGTAGCTGAAATCAACAATTCAAAGGAAGGTCTTTGAGGTTGTTGAACACCTCAGGAGGCAAGGTTGTGGAGAAGAACACAGTTGTAGACAGAATCTCTGAGGAGTTCTGTAAAGCTCTGCCAGGTGGGCATTGAGCAGGTGTAAGGGAGTGCACAGAGGAACTCTGTTGTGAGTTCAGAAGAAGATAGAAGCTTTGAGGAGTTATGTAAAGCTCTGTCAGGTGGGCATTGATCCAGTGCAAGGAGTGCACAGAGGAAGAACATTGTTGTGAGTTCAAATAGAAGCAAGAATCATTGAGGGTTCTTGATACTCTACCAAGAGGGCATTGAGATAGTGTGCAGATAGTCACAGAGAAGAAGGGAACTCTCTTTGAGTTCAGAGATTGAATAAGAATCCACTGAGGGATCTTTGCAAGGTTGTTGAACACCCTAAAAGACTCAGCAATAGATTGCTTGAGCAGACAGAGTGCCAGGAGGGCGTTATATTTCTCCATATGAGGGAGAAGGAAGAAGGAATTATTTCCCTTAGAGGTCTGAGTCTCATAGAAGCTCAGAAGAGACAGCGCTTTGGGTTGCAAAGACTCTGCAGGAGCGTAGAAGTTAGAATCCTTTGAGGATCCGAAAGGAGCAACAGCTACCGTTGGATCAGCTGAGAGAATCTGGACCGTGGATTCGTGTTCAAGCAGCGTAGGAAAGGCGCAATGGAAAAACAGGTCTGAACCGTCAGATCTTAAGCTAAAACCCGACAACCATTGGATCTGTTGAGAGTTGCATGAGATTTAAACCTCGCAAGCAGAAGCGAAAGTCCCGAAGAGGTTGTATTGGGATATCGGCGTTTGGGAGTTCGGGAGTCTGAAGGATGAGAGTCCAGACACTTGACATCAGAAATTGTGAGAAGGCGAAATAGATCTGAGCCGTCCGTCTGCGGGAGGACGCGTGTCATGGAATCATCCGTTTCAGAGATTCAGGCACCGGGACTCACAGAGGTGAGCATATTGACTTCACGAATAGTGAAGTCCCGAGGAAATATAAGTCGTTCGTCTGAGAGCAGACACATGTCGTGAGATCACCTATATAGGGGATTCAGACATCGGGAGTCATAGAGGGAGGTCTTTCAATTTCGTGAGTGGCGACATCGCGAGAGAATTGCAGCCTTCCATCGGAGGAGGACAGGTGGCAGAGATCAAAGGATCTCGCGAACTCAAAGGATCGCAGGGTGAGAGCCCAAGAGTTGGGTGCTCCAAGTCACAAAATCGCAAGGAGTGAGGATAGTTGTTGGATCCAAGTCACGGGAGGACCGTTGGATCAGGAACCCCATCGCCTATCACACATTTGGGATTTCAGAGGTTGAGAGGAGTCACTTTCGACATCAGAAGTCGTGAAGTGACGAGAGCGGAGGCTCGTGTGGACACATAGTAGAGCCATAAGGTGGGGCCCGCATGATGGATAGGTAGAAACACATCACCTAGAGAAGGGAGTCAATGCTCTGTTGATTTCTCACATCTCAGGGATTCACGGGATAAGAGCGTGAAGGCTCGACGCTTCAACCTGCGAGGTTGCGAATAGCGAAAAGCATAAAGGAAGGAGTCAACCCGGCATTGACTTATCGCGTCTTAGGAGATTGCAACAGGAGGGCATGGGAGTTCGACCCACAAACTCACGAAGGTGCGAGTTCTGAGAGGCACTGATATTTAATCCCTAGCCTACAGTTGCATGTGGAAGGTGCTGACAAAAAGGAGCCATAACCGTTTCGGCATTTCGGGTATCGCAGGATTGAGAAGGAGGAGTCGAATGCTTTGACTCCCGAACTCACGAGATCACGAGATTTCAACAAGATACTTAGGGTTAGGCCCATGGTCATAGCATTATGGTCACTTAGGGAGATAGGAGCTTGCACCTAGTTCTCTTCGCACAGGGGAGCTTCCGAAAAGGACCTATGGATCGATTTGAAAGGAGATTCCAATAGGGAATCCGAAAGAGCTTCTTCGGCTCAGGGAAGCGATTGAACGATCCTTAAGACTGGGAGGTCACGCAGAGAGTCTTCCAAGGCAGAGGTGGTGACTGCATCACCTCCCCCTAGACATTAGGCCTCGTCGTGATCTTGAGAAAAAACAGTTAATGAAAAAGGAGTGGTGGTTGAAACCTCGACTCACTCCATAAATAGAAGGCATGGAAGGATCTAGTCGTGGAGACAGAACTGTCAGCCCAAGGTACCCCTATGGAAGGTTTTTCTTTCATACCCATGTTGAGTTGAGTTTGTGTCTGACAAGAGGATACACACACATTCTGACAGAAGAAGTCGTAGAAGAAAGGATTTAAATGCAGGGGCTCGATCATGCTTCTAGTAGTCATGAATTGATCTGAGTATAAATCGAGGAGTTCAATATTTTGTTATGGTCATCCACTGGTTGAGAAGAGCTCCCTATTTTGTAATATTTTGATGCCTGAGTTGTTCTCTGGTTATGTATCAAACTTGTTACTTTCGCATTAATAGAAGTCATCTTCTCTCATCTCTTTGTAAAAATTGTGCTAAAACACTCGGGCATGGAGGATCCAGTCGAGGGTTGTAGTTCTATTGTAATGTAGACTTGACTACAGTATTGTTGTGACCATTTTTAGTAAGATTCCTTCTTATCTTATTCCCCCTTACGCAAAAAGGGTCGGGCATGGAGGATCCAGTCGAGTTGTTGTAGTTGCATGATAATGTAGGTTTGATTATTATGCGACTGTGACATATTTCGGTGTTTGAAACTTGAGTTCAAGAGTGCTCTTGAGCCTAAGTTTTTCTTCTCCAAGCTGCTTGAAATTCAGATGACCATAGAACTCTTGTTCACCTCTCTCACTAAGTCTTCCTTTTGCTCACACTTAAAATCAAATCACTGACTGAAGTTAATGAGGCCCTCACTTCCCTTTTCATTGCTTGTCCATTTTCTGTGTTAAAATCATTCTTGTACTGAGTTTTGTCCATTTGACCTCCACTCACAAACCAACATCCACCAAACATTTTAATGTGTATTGGGCTTACCCTCTTGCATTCTAAGGGTGATTCTCAGTGATAACATTAATGGCGTCATTTTCAGGGAACGAATTGAAGACATTTCCCTGGGATTGAATGAAAAAGAAATGTTTATTCTGAAGGTGCATGAGAAATCAGTACCTTGAAGATTGCAACTTGAACCTAAAGACTCCATTGTTTCAATTGTGGATCCTAAAGGCAAGCACATGAGGTCTTCTCCACGACTTCCTCTGGCTACACCTGAAGCTGACCCAGAGAAGATTATCAAGAGAGGAAGGCTTTCTCAAGAAGGATTTTAGGTGTTGTTCAAGATTGAAAATCTCCCTGGGAAGAGCGACATTGCAAAGATCTAGTTTTAGATGGTAAACTAAAGTTGGAAACATTATTATGACTGCTCATCTTTCACCATGGCGACTCCATTGTTCGAAAATATATTGGCGACTCCACTAGTTTTAAATGGACAAGATTTTAGCTCAGAGGTATGCTTTCTGTGATTTTTCAAAAATAGTTGGTTTCCCTAATCCACTGCCTGGTAGAGATGAATGGGAAGTTATCCTTCCTAGATTTCAAGGAGAAGAGTAGGATGAACCATCAGAAAACTTGCTGGATTTTCATGATTTTATTCAACGACTTCATATCGTGCACGAGGATGTTTAGATTAAGTTTTTTAGGTTTTCAATAGAGGGGATTGCTTGCAATTGGTGTAGATCTCTTCCAGTTGCAAGTATCATCTCTTTGACGGGATTTTATGCATCTTTTAATTGTTTTTCCAAAGAGTATTTTCCAGCCGAGTGCCTTTTTTAGGGATGTTGTGATGAGTTTTATTTTCTCCATAAAGATTCTTCTAGTCATGAAAGTCATATTTGTGATGAAGTATTTATTGTAGAAGAAAACATTTACCATGAAGATCATGAGTTGTTGAATGATATTCATTATGATAGAAATAACATAGAAATGTCTGGAATCATATCAGATGTATCTGTTGTCTTAAATGTTCATGAATATCGGCATCTCTTTTTTGAATATTCTGATGATGAAGAGCAAGTGTATTCTGCAGTAGATATTTCTCCTGACTGCGAAGCTGAGATAGATGATAAGCTAGTTAAAAGAACTAAGGAAGATTTATCTCTGTTTTTTCCTAGCTTTTCAGATTTGAAGGCAGATGTTGTTTGTTTCTCTTATGGAGAAAATGCAGAGGAAATTCTTGTCCTTGAAGCAGAGGTTTTGGGCATCCCTGCTTATGATGAAGAAGTTGTTTCAAATGCTGACCAAAAATAGCCCATCTTTTATGAATATCCCAGTGAAGATGAAAAAGAGCAGATTTTTTTCATGGCTTCTTTGGAACCTCGTAGCATGGTTCCTGTATATGATGATTATAAATTTGATCCTTCGGAGGGACATGAAGGAGAAAAGGAAGAGATAAATGTGCATCTTATCTCCTATCTAGCACCTGTAAATGAGAAAATATCACCTGGGATTAGCCAACCTGAATCAATCCTTTATCTACTTGTACACTCTGAGAACACCAAACAACAGGTAAGCAATAATGAAGTAAAGGAGGTAATTTCTTACCATTTTAGCATGCCTTATTACAAATTTTATGACCATGTGGAGTTATATATGGATTTAATTTTTCCAAAAGCTTTGGAGCCTGCAAAATTACTCATCTTATCATCACTTGGGGGTATTGTCAGTGTTCCAAAACATGTTTTCATTCTGCGGTCATACTTCCCTAACCTTTTGTGGATCATTTGTGGTGAAAAGAAGAAATATATTACCAAATAGTCTGGGTGGCTATGGTGGAAGTTTGATTTCACCTAGCACATTGTAAAAGTCAGTTATTCTAGGATTGTACATAAATAAGATCCTTCTAGAGAATGTGTGTTTATTTTCCTTTGTAAGTAGAATAGTGTATATATCATCATGTTGTCTTCAGCAAGATTTTTTCTGAGCTCGACTCCATAACCCAAAAGCTAAGGCATTGGAACAGTGCGTTCTTGGCAGCTCGCAGGGAGCATGCCATCCCCTGTAGATCCAAATGTTGTCACATAAATTTGTCAAATACCATATGTGTTTGTTGAGAAAACCCAATTCTACAACCCTTCTCCGCCTCTCTCTTTTCCGCACACCATTCCTAGGTTTTTTCCCCCTTTTGATTGATAAATTCATTCCCCTTTCCGATCAATGATCTGGTTTTCCTTAGTGTCCTTTTTTACCGATCCTCATCTCAAGGTTTATCTATTTTCTTTAAAGGATGAACACATATCATGATTTTTGGTCCAAATTCCCAGTCATCTTATTTTCTATTGATTGAGCTCACATCAGGTCATCCAAGTCCTTTGTTTGTACAGTTAACATCCATCAGCACAAAGCGCAGCTTTCAGAACAGTCCATTTTGGGCTTGAAACACAAGCAAACAGGCAGGTTCAGTTTTCAATGGTGGAGATCCCTTATGAAGTTCAGTTTAGAGGCCCCCGAGTATTCAGAATTATAAAGTTGCACGAGTTTTAGTTTCAATTAGAAGCCCCGGGATTAAAAATCAAGAAAAGGTTAAGTTTGGGCAATCATATCTCATTGGGGAGAGATCGACGGTAGGGAAACATTTTTGAAATCAGGACGCTGGAGGATTGTAAGATTTATTCGTCCAAAAAAGTCTAAAGTCTCGAAACCCGAAGCAAATATGGGCCATCGTTCAAGGGGACACGCGGCGCCAGATATGAGCTGTGGAAAAATTCGCTATGGGATTTTCCAGTTGAGGAGTGTGCCAAGGTCCTGAACATCTGAAGCCCAAACTCCCGAAATAATCATGGGTCGTTGATCTCAAACCAACAAGGACCATTGATCTTGGCGGAAATATCATCAGAAGCCCTGAAGTACTAAAGGTACCAAAGTAAATCTCGACCGTCCAAATCAAGAGGCCACATGTCACCAGATCCCTCACTTCGAAAGATTTACTTCGAAGGTTTGTGGGAGTTATGCATTGAAAGGTCCCAAAGAGTCAAAGCCCAAACTCCCAAAGTAATTGTGATTCATTGATCTTCACAGCAGGAAGAAAGGTCCATCCAAGAGCGACGTGTGGCAACAAAAGTGGGCCTTTCCTAGATCATATATCGCAATGAGATCAATAGCTCTTGCATATTCGGTATGTCAAATTTGAGCAAGGATTAGTGGCTAGGCAGAAGCTCTGGAGTTGCATATGAAGTGCTACG
>WSFP011553851.1:0-11233 GCA_009831015.1 Picea engelmannii
TATTGGGAGTCATATGGATTTCAGAAATTAATTTTCTGCTTGGGATTTTGTCATATATCTTGCAAGATGCTCCCTCAAAAAGTACCTTATAGCCATGTTCAATGAGCTGTCCTACACTTAGAAAATTATGTTTCAGATCTGGAACATGATATACATTGTATATGTCTTTCTTTACATTATATTTAGTAAGAATAGGAACAATTCCTTTTCCTTGAACCTTGACTAAGTAATCATTTCCAAGTGTAATATCAGATGAGATTGAAGAATCAATGCACGAAAGTAAATCTTTGTTACCTGTCATGTGATTGCTGCAACCATTGTCTAGCAACCAGAGATCTTTAGGTTGTTGTTCAGTCTTGTGGCACGAAATAAACATACCTCTTGAGTTTTCTCCCGTGTGATTTGACACATGTGCTCTGCCTGAGAGCTGATCTGCTTGCTTCTTCCTGCATTCAGATTCATAGTGCCCATACTTTTTGCAGTAATAGCATTGTATGCTTGATTTCTCATTTGATCTTCTCCCTCTGCCTCTTTGAGGCTGGAAATTCTGATGTTGATTTTGTTGTTGTTGTCTTTGACCTTGGAAATTTTGATTCAGATACTGTTGTCTGTTACCTCCATTACTTTGATTACTCCCTCTTCCTTGGTGACCTCTGCTTCTTCCTCTGCCTCTCCCTCTGCTGAAGGAGAATTGATTTTTGAAAGCATTGGAGATTGACTCATCTGTGAGATGCAGTCTGGTCTCATGTGTCACCAGAGAACCAATTAATTCATCTGTTGAAAAATTTGACAGATCCTTGGATTCAAGGATTGTTGTTATAACCATTTTGAATTTCTTTGGTAAACTTCTGAGAATTTTCTCAACAATTCGTTGATCAGTGATGGTTTCACCAGTCAGTCTGATCTGGTTCACGATGCCCATGACTCTGGTCATGAACTGATCCACATTTTTGGACTCTATCATCCTTAGAGTCTCGAATTGTGTTCTTAAGGTCTGCAGTTTAACTGTTTTGACCTTGTCATTTCCTTGATAGGAAGATTTAAGGATGTCCCAGGACTATTTTGAAGTACCAACGCCTGTGATTTTTGAGAAAATTGAATCATGCACAAAATTTTGAATCCAAAATTTATCTTTATTTTCTCTGTTTCTCTGAGTTGCCTGGGCAATTTTCTGCGGATTTGTCATAGCAGAAAGGGCTGCTGGATTTGGTTCCACATATCCAAGATCCACTGGTTCCCAACACTCTTGTTCTTGCAAGAAGGATCTCATCCAAAGAGACCAGAACTCATAGTTATTTCCAAGAAGAATCGGACCCTGAGTTGGTCCTAAATTGCTAGACGACACCATATTTTAAAAATTTTGCAGAAAAAACAGAGGGAAATTTCGTATTTACCTGTCTCTTTCACTGAAACCAGGTCTGCTGCTTTCTTGCAGTGATTTCGGAACTTCGTTAGACAAGACCTTTGAATGCTTGTCTCGCCAACCTCCGATCGCTGAAACGCCGATTTGCCGATGGGATCTTATCGGCCTTGAATTTGGCCTTAGTCATCGTGCAATGTGACCACGCGCCGAAAGGTTAAAGCGCTACAAGCTTTTCTGGTTCTTTGTCGTTCAATTTGCCAAAATGCGAAATTTGCCTTTGGACAAATCAACGGTCCAGATATGTTGATGATCTGACGGTCCAGATCTTATGACCAGAACTCATAAGACCGCAGTCAAACCTCTTATCGGGATTCGGGGTTTCGAGAGTCGAAATGTATTGGACCTCTTGTCCACGAAATCCTTGATTTCCCGATTCTCGATTTCACGATGGATGACCTTTCCTTTCGGGAAATTTCCCGATTGCCTCGATCTCTGCCATGCGTCCCAACAGATGGACGGCTTAGATTGTTTACAGGTTTTTCACCATAAAGAAACCCGATCCCTTGTCCTCAGGATTCGCGATTTACCGAATCTCGATGCGCCAATGGACTCTCCCCTTTCAGGATTTTTCCCAAGCCCTCGGATTTACGCCACGCGTCCCCTTAAGATGGATGGTCCTGATTCAACCTCGGGATATCGTGACTTGTGATGCTCCGTTGACACAATTTCTCTATCAACTTGAAACCCCGATAGCCGAAATGCCGACGGTTTCTTTGATGTTCGCCACGTGTCCAAACAAATGGACGGCTGTGATCTTATTGTTATTTCATGAATCATGATTTCACGACTTTCATTGTGGAGTGTCTTTTGTCAACAAGACCTCCGATATCCCGAACTCTGAAATGCCTATGGAGTGATGGCTTGGATCTGCTGCCACCTGTCCTCTGAGATGGACGACTCACAATACTTTCGGGATTTCGCGATACGTGATGTCGGGATTTCACGTATTAGAGTTTTGGAGAGAAGTCTCCTTTGCTCGTCCAACTCCCGATCCCCGATTTTGCGATGGGATTAGATCGACGACTCACGATCTATCTCAATCCAATGGTCCAGAATAGCTCGTGATCTCGCGATTCGCGAATTCTCACGACAGTCTTTTGACCTTTACACCTTGCGAGTCAGCTAAATGCCGAGATCTCGCCACGTGTTTCTTGATGGACGATCCAGATGATGTCGGGATTTCGTGACTTCACAAGTCAGAAATTTCTTCTGTGTGCTCCAGAGGACTAAACCTTGTGCACCTTCTTTCTGATCCAACGACTGTCGATCCTCTGCGCAAGATCTGACGGCTGAAATTCTTTTGCCTTTTCCGCGCTCTCTTCGTCCCTTCTGAACTGGTTTCCCACTCTGGATCCGTTCGTAGGACGAATCTTACGGCCGCGACGGTTGTTCTTTGCTCGTTAGGCGCGATCTTTGCTGCATTTGATGGAATTTTCTCCTGCAGAAGAAAAAATTGTGAATCTTTCAAAGATTTGAAATAATTTCACAAGTTCTTTGATCTCTGCTGCAATCTTTGACAGATTTGAGCGATTTCCCGTAAATCTTTAAAAGATTTTTCCTTATGCAGGAATCTTTAACGAATTTGAACAAATTCTTCGAGTTCTTCAAATGTTCCTGCATCCTGCAGCTCTTCTTCGTGAATCTTTGATGATTCTTGAAAATTGTACAAGAATATTTAAAGTTTCTTCTTCTGCACTATCTTCGTCCTCGATCTTTCAAGCGTTGTACGCTCTGCTACGTCACGTGAGCTTCTTGCAGCGATATTCCTCGTGGAAGTTTCCTGCGAGGATCTTTTGAGAGTATAGCGGACAACTCTCCAATCCTTGTGAAAAATTCTGTGTCGCGTGCTCTCAAGATCCGTGAAGCTCTGCGCTGTGAGGATCGTGTTGCTCTCCAGACTGTGTGAAGAGGCTTACTGTTGTAGCTCTAATACCATGATAAATTGTGAAGCAAAGAACATAAAACAATATATTAGAATATATGAAGAAGAGTATAATGAGAAGTAAGTCTGAAGAAGTGTTGAAGAAATACAATGCAATGGGAGATGGTTGAGCTAAATAGGCTCAAGCAAATCAAGAATATAAAGTACAGTTGGCCAGGACAGCTGGCAGTGTACAGTCAGATTGTTGAGGTTACATTATATTTAACAATCATTACATAATGAACCTGAGTTCTATTCCTTTGAAATACTGCAACCTGGATTTGTGTTGGTTATTGTTCAAGTTGAACAGGGATTTTGGAAGGGTTTAAGCCTATATTTCAACTCAATCATGGCTCGGCTTTGGGGTTTAAAATTCCTTATGAGGTTGTCTTGCAAAGTGTTGTCAAGTACTGTCACCTTTTGGACTATTGTTGTTATTATGATAATGTTCAAGCTCTGATTTTAAACCCTAGTTGTTGGTAAGATTTGTTAGAGGGTTTTGAAAAGAAAAATGAGCAAGCCTCCCTGCAAATGAAGCCATATTAGCAGCCTTTTGGTAATGTTGAGTTATATAAATTGTGATTTGAATTCGGGACAGGTTGGGTCGTTTCATTATATGGTTGTATATCGAAATATTTGGAGGCTCTGACTTGAGTTTGATAGAAATGATTTCTTAAACAATGAAGCTTTGTTCTCATTCAACACCACCATGATAGTGTTTCTATTTGAATGGGTTGTATGATGAAGTTTCATTTCTGAATGCCACAACCGATTTTACAAATGCAAAGGCATATTTTTAAATTTGTTTGTTTGAAGAATTGGTTGGGTGAATTGGTTGATGGATTGGATAGTCTTGTTGTGCATTGAGACTTTGAGAAAATCAACTCCAGACTTGTGTGCATTGAATTTTGATATAATATTATTTCTGTTTAAAAGGAAATAATATTTTGGGTAGTTTGATGAAGACAATATCAACCTCTCGGTGCAAACACAAGATAATTGTTTGACTGTGTATTGGTTATAGATTTTTTGTCATGATTTGGTCAAACCTAAGAGTTAGATTTTGAATTTTTGATATAACAAATATTGGGGGATATAATTGAGAAAATTCTTATGGATATGAATGAATTATTAAAAAATAAAAGAAAATGATATTGCATGTTTTGGATGAACGTTTCTTTGTTATGGATTTTACTTATAAACAAAATGTTAATTACTACATGTTCATTCTTTTCATTCCCTATATCATCATTTCATTTTTCATTCACTATTAATCCTATTCATTTTCCCAATAGCCCTTATCAATCTCCATGCTTTAATTACAATTTTGTAAAAGTTGAAATTGAGGAATGTGATAGAACTGTTTTGGATATATAATGATATCTCGACTGAGTTTGAATGAATTCTTAAGATGAAGGATGAATGCACTTAATGATTAGATACATAATGGAAACAAATTTAGTTACAATGAACTAATTATGGTTTAATAATAGTCCATAATCATTCCTTTTCTTTTAACTCATTTTTCGCTCATTACAAATCCCTCACACATCTCAATATCATTAGAAAATTCCATGTTCTAAGTGGTCGTTAGTTAAAAATAAAACTGATACAAAAATATGTATGGATGATTGCTTGCATCTTGTGTGTGTATCTGCAGAGCCAATCTCTAATTATTTTATGCAAAGTGTGCAGATGAATTATGGTCATTCAATGTGCATTCTAATCCATATTATTATGTCAGTATGAGCTTCTTTAGCAGGGGCAACCATGGTCGAAGACGAAACAATATAGGTAGAGGTTTAGTACGATGGTAGGTGGGTAATAAAAGATTGAAATTTTCAATCCACTTCGATGCAAACTCTGAATAATTTAACTAGCTTTTGTAGATAGTGTTATTAAATCTAATTGTCCAACAAGCCTATAGATCACCTCTCGTGCCTGAAAATAAAACCCCTATCATCGACATTCCAGTTTCTCCACATGTTTATGGACCCTTGGTGAGGCCAGTCAATGATGGTTGGCATGATGTCATCCATCCTCAGTAGAGGAAATTTCATGCTTGTCCTAATTTTTCATTGCCCCTTCCACCACCTCCTTTTCAACATGCCTCTCATCCTCAGTCATTAACCTCTCATGCTCTACCAAAAAATATTAATATCACAGAGCATAAAGATAGTAAAGGGAAACAGAAGGCAAGGACATCTGGATCAAGGCCTTCCCAGGAATCATCACACTCTGTCACTTCATTTTCAAAACAAAAGGACCAACAATTTGCTAAGGTAGATTCATCTAATAGCAAGAAAAAGGAGGCAAAAAACAGTGAAAAAAAGAGACCGCCTCCCATAGAAGATATAGTTTTTCTTAAAAGTTTTATTTGATGATATTTTGGACAACATGCTTATTTTTATGATGTTTTGAGACAACATTATGTTTTGGATAAGCAAACAAACTTTTGATTTAATTTAAGGATATAAATTATCGGAGTAATAAGGACTACTATTAGTTTACTTTGATGACTTGGATATGACGAGGTGGCATATTTATTTATTTAAATAAATGGAGACACAAGGAGGTTTTATTTGAAAATTAAAAAAGAAAGGAACATGGGATCCCACTTATTAGTTATTATTTAATGATGCTTATGTATTATTTATATTATTATTTACTTATGATCTGTCCTAATTAGCTAACTAATGGTTAGTTAATAACTTAACCAAAAAGTAGTTGAGCTTCTCAAACTTCTTTCAAGAAGAATAAAAGCAAGTTTAAGGGACAATCTAGGGGGGAGAGAAAGGATACAACTCTAATAAGGTTTTCTCTTTTATTATTCCGTGAGATTACTTACTACTTCATTCATATCTGATATACATAAGGTGCTAAGATCTTCTTATTGATAGCAGGACTTGACTTAAGGCGACGATTAAGAGAACTAAGACGTATTAATCTGTTGTTATACTTCTGAAGGTTGACCATCTGTCTTGGCAGTCTATGGATTATGTTGGATTTCTGAATTGACTTTCAATACTAATACAAAGTTTTATGCAGAGTCAAAGCAGTGGAATTTGG
The DNA here is from genome assembly GCA_009831015.1 of Picea engelmannii. Taxonomy (NCBI): domain Eukaryota; kingdom Viridiplantae; phylum Streptophyta; class Pinopsida; order Pinales; family Pinaceae; genus Picea; species Picea engelmannii. Next base: position 6,414 of record WSFP011553851.1, read on the forward strand.
ATTTTATATTTCAATTATGTTTAAGTCTTGGTTTCACTAGTTGATGCCAGTGGTTTCTGAATGATGTAAAATTCCATCTTTGATTACTAAGTCTCCTCCTGGTCCACACCTTTGAGTGTGAAGAACGTTGTTGCTTGTATGATCAAATTGGATTGAAATAAAATCTTTTGATGGTTTGGAAGTCTCATTTGAGTTTTCTTGTGTAATCTTATATCAGATTGAATCTTTAAATTTTCTGGTTAAAATCTTAAACATTTTATCATAAAATTTTATTTTTATCTTTCTTTTTCATGAACAACTTATAAAAAACAACATTGGTTCCAAGAACATATTTCTTGAGGATTGATTGGAATTTTTGTAAAAAGTTATAAACATAGGGTGACATTTCCACTTTTTTTTATTATCCATGCAAAATTTGAGGGTATTGGTATTAGGATATTTCATTCCTTTTCATCAACATTTCATTTGGCGATCATACTGGGGAAGATCGTTCAATGGTTCTCCAATTTTGATTTAGTGGTTATTTTTCTTTTTAGCAACAATGCATTGTCCTAAACTTGCTTGATCATGAACAATCCAATTTTGTATTTGATTAATAGTTTGTTCATGGTTGATTTCCCTTTTTTTCCAGGTAGTCCATGGGAATCTTCTAGCGATCACATTATCAAGTTCATTCAGTTTTGTCAATATGTTGGAATTCAAGATGTTTATACTTTTTATGACATATCCCCTTTTTCTCTTCGTGGCCGAGCAGGTGATTGGTGCATGTTCTTATCACCTAATCCTAATTTGGTGGGAAAGACAATTTTTACAAAATTCATTTCCTACTTTCCTTCTCTGCCTACCCCTCCTCAATGTGATTTCTGCAGTGGTCCTCATGTGCAATCAACTTCCAGATTTTTCTTAGAATCCAAGCAGGATTTCCATGCAAACTCTTACCTCTTTTTGAACGGTCAAGAAAATCATTTCTCCTCTCACGATATTTTATCAATAAATTTAGGGGTTTGTAGTGATTCTTCCTCTTATAAATCTTCTCACGATGTCCTGGACCACAAAACTTTATTTGATGCTTATCCTTTTGATGATGCTTGTTTTGGAATTAAGTTTGAGCATAATTGTATTTTATTTGATGAAACATTGTTGGAATACAAATCCCATGAAGAAAACATCCTTGAATTACAAGGCATTGCACCTCATACCCCTCTTCCTGATGAAAATTCTGAAGAAAATGAAAAAGAAGATTTAGGGGATGAGGTAGTTTCGTGTCATTTTTATTTTGAAGACATTATTGCAGATCTTTTTTCTAACACCTATCAATATGAAAACATTTCTAGGTCAAATGAATATGTCAATAAATAAATTCAAGTCGAGAATCTATGCTTTTGTAATGAACATAATCCACAAACCTTGACCAATTTTTTGGATAATGAGTTCACCATTTAGTTTGTTTCTCACATCACCTTTCTTCAAACTAATAAACAAATCCAATCACAAGATTGTGATTTATCTCAATTTTTTCACTCATATACAAAGGAAAATTATGTTGACCCCTACAGTCCCCTTTATGATAAAGTATGTTATGATGATAAATGGTCAAACCTAGTTGATGAGGACTTTTTTTATTACATTGATATACAATATAATTCTCCTTTGGAAGACCCTCATGAAGCTTATTATAATCTTGAAATACATAATGCTTTTTCAAATACACTGTTTCAATTAGAAGAAGTCAATCATCTCTACATTGATACCCCTATTGATATGTGCATTCTTTCGTTTGATAATGATGATGATTTCAAGGGCATTCCTAGGTTTTTGAATCCTTTAGATGAATCTTCTTTTCATTATGATGAGCCTATTTATGACGAGAATATTCCAAAGGATGATGTTAATATATTTTATGAGTGCTTTCACCATATTTCTGTTTTTCAAACCTTAAACTCTAAACCTGGAATTCACGATCTAATCAATGCTTTCAATGTGAGATGAAAATATCATCATGTTGGTAGGTAGGTCATGCAAGATGGTAATCAATTCTTCTGGGTTTTAATGGGTCCCATTTGTGCACTGTATGCATTAATAGGTTGGCATTCTTCTCCTAATGTACTCCAAACAATCAATCCTACATGGGGGCTTAAGGATGCATTATTTTATGCTAAGTTCCATCCTGTTTGAATGACCGTCCATCCTTCTCCTTGTATATAAATAAATTATTCAATTTTTTTTTTGTTTTCACATGTTGTTGATTTAATTTTTGTTTTTATTTTCCTATTTATAGAACTATTTTATTTTTCTTTATCAATGTCAAGGTTGATTTTGTTTATGTATATTTTGTTATTATTTATTGGTTTCTTACAAGTTTTTATTTTGACGTCATGTTAATTTCTCTGCATTATTAGTCTATGCAATTTATACAGAAAGAAAGAACATAAGTCACCTTGGGTTCATAATATTTTCATAACAGTTGCAACACCTACAAAAATTATGCTACTTCAAGAACTGTTGGCAACTTCCCACTTCCTCTTTTCCATTCTTCCCTCCATTCTGTTCTCACAAAGAGCATATAAGAGCACTTGATCTATGAAACCAGATATTTTGAGTTCCAACCAAACCAGATATTTTGAGTTCCAACCAATGTCCACATTGACTTCCCTGTGGAGTCGCCATTTGTTGACTCAAGTATTAGTCAATGAGCCACCTACCTGCAAAGAGTTGCAAGGTGTATATAATTTTTTTATTGTTATGATATATAATAATCTAATAGGTGGGATCCCCTAGAATAAGAGAATAATTTTCAAAAACCTCGTATGGATTCTATCAAGTACATGTTCAGATAGATGTCTCTCTTTCAATGATTGCATGTCTCCTTTCCTGATGTTTGACAAATGCACCAGTTTTTCTTGATTACACAATCTTCATCTTGCACGAATTATTATTGTAGTCATATGGTTGTTATAAAAAGGGAAGAAATGAGATCCATATATGGTCAACATCATGTTTTTAAGGGGTGAAATGCCAACAAGTCCTATTTATGATCTAAATGCTAACATTTTTCAGAGGATTTCCAGTCAATAAGAGAATGTTGTGTACAGGTATGGCCTAAAGGGGATATATTTGAAATGCCAACATCAATAAGCCTCTTTTAGAATACACATTGGCGGTCATATATTCAAAGGGTCATTTGCATGATAAAAAAATGGTTTTAGCGTGAAAGTTGTGTTTTAATCCACATGATCAGTTGTTGAAGGGATTAAAAGGGTGGTTTTATTACAAGTTATATTGCTCGACACATACAATGTTAGTAATAATAGTGGTTCCCAACAATATGTTATACTAAGTATTATTACTAATACATGATCCAAGGCATAACCATATAGCAGTTCGCGTTTGATGATTTTGATGTTGAAGTTTGGTTTTAAAATGATACACATATGTTTGCATTATGAATATGGTAACAAAAGCCTGCGCCAACCTTCACAGTTTGATTGTTGAGATATTCATCTCACCCAAGCTCAAAATGGAGATTTGTTTAGAGTATTGAATCAAAGGATTTGTACGTGGAATTTTATGAGGTCATTGAAGAGTTCTGAGCTAGATTTGCGCCATGTGATGTTGTCAAAGTTTATTTTGGTTTACATATTATGATCGATAAATGATGTCGAAGTGGTAAGTTTCAAAGATGTTAAATTTAATATCACCCAAGCTTGAAATGACCCGCGGTGAATGCAACCACCTTCGATATTTTCTTGGGATTTACCACCCTCAAGCTTGGTTTCATTGGGTTCATTTGAACGGTTTCTTGTTGGACGAGGGTTTGGTTAGCTTTGGTGTATGTGAAGGTGGCGTAATTGTCTGCAACAACATTCTCTGCTACACATCCTGCATCGAAACATGTACCATGGTTTCGACTCTGTTTCATCCTAAACGATTACTCTACAAAATGTTAGTTTTTGGCTCTGTATGATTGCATGCGTGAATGTTTGTTGTCTAAGACTGCTCCTTTCTCTAAATCTTGTTTGAATATAAAATGGATTTGTAGTCTCTGTTTTTAATTTCGATACTTTGTTGACTAGATGGGATTTTTGGAATAAGTAATGGGTTTCAATCTAGTTCGTGAATATGACAGTATTTTTGAGGTTTCACTGCAAGAAATAATTTTTGAGCTTATGTTAAAGGCCGAGTGCAATACAAAGTTAAAATATTGAAATTTTTTTCTCTGAAAAGGAAGTGTGTGGGTTAAGTGTTAGTTTGCAAGCTCTTCTTCTATTCTCTGGTATTAATGGTTGTGTTAGATTGTGATAATGAATAAAATTTCTAAGATGTAACTCCTGAGGTCCTTGCAGAACTTGCATGCAAATGCGATAGGGTATCATTGCATAATGAACCTGAGTTCTATTCCTTTCAAATACTGCAACTTGGGTTTGTGTTGGTTATTGTTCAAGTTGAATAGGGATTTTGGAAGGGCTTAAGCTTATATTTCAACTCAAGCATGGCTTAGCTTTGGGGTTGCAATTTTGTTATGAGTTTGTCTTGAAAAGTGTTGTCGAGTACTGTCACCTTTTGGGCTATTAGTGTTATTATTATAATTTTTGAACTCTAATTTTAAACCCTAGATGTTGGTAATATTTGTTCGATGGTTTTGAAAAGAAAAATGAGCAAGCCTCCCTGCAAATGAAGCCATATTAGCATCCTTTTTGTAATGTTGAGTTATATAAATTGTGATTTGAATTCGGGACAGGCCGGGTCATTTCATTATATGGTTGTATATTGAAATATTTGGAGGCTCTAACTTGAGTTTAATAAAAATGATTTCTTAAACA
>WSFP011553871.1:0-11232 GCA_009831015.1 Picea engelmannii
TTTTTCCTCAAAGCAATGGTAATGAAGGATGTAACTAATGAAATTATTCTGACTCCCAAGAGGTGCCCTCTTCTGGAAGATTCTTCCATTTAATTAAATATTCTTTACGAGAACATAATATTTTGTGCCAAACACTGATAATGTCTTTTGGCTCTAAAACGATAAGAGATGAAAATGGTGAAGGAGGTGAATTAATTGTGTTTGGATTAATGGAAAACTGTAAACAACAAGCAAGCAAAGTATGGGATCCTGGAATATTGACAGTAACAATGCAGCAACAGGACAATAAAACAAGTGGGCATAAGCAACACAAGGTTTGGTATCCATGAAGACTTCAAAAAAAGTAAGAGTCATGATCAGGATATCATGAATATTTTGTTCCTTGGGAGTCTAATGTTGGAGCATATCATCCCAAATTTAACATTTTTGAGCAGGCCTTAGGGGGTCTTGAAATTTTCCCAAGAGAGTGGTTTTCCTTTGCTAAATTATTGTATTTTCTAAGTCTAGAAATTAGATTCTAGAAGGTTTGTTGATAATATGAGTTGTTGTAATCGAGTCTACCTTTAGTCGATTTCAAGGATTAGGATGGATATTAGACATTAAATCAATTTGGAGTTTCTTTTCCAAGTAATTAGTTGAATATATTTAGGATCTGAGAGGACTTGGAAGTTTATCTTCCTTGATTTTAAATATTAAGCCTATGGGCATAGTAAGTAGTCTGGAGAGAGTGGCCAATTAAGGTGATATTAGGCCAAGAGAGAGAGAGAGGCCAGGGGCTATGTAATTCCCAAATCTATGTGAAATGTGGCCAGAGATAAATAGAAGGATTTTTGAGTTTGTAGGAATCATGTACAAGGTCTTTAGATGAATTAATTTCTTCCTTATTGTGTGTAAAATGCTTTTGAATTAAACTCTATTCATAAATTATCGGTGTACTAAGTGGATCCACCAGATTTGTTTATGAATTGTACGAAGAAATTGTTTTTGCAGAGAAAATAGGGAGAACCAGTCATGGTTTTGGCCTCTGAGTTCATATTTGCTTGGCGATCTTGGAAACCCCAATATCGATATATGTGTTTCCTTATGCATTTCATTTGTTAAGTTTCACGATATCCCAATACCCAGTATCAAGGTTCCTCTTCAATGTTCCACTTCGACTCATTACTTTTATTAAAAGAATTAAATAAAGGTTCAGGGTTCCAACTTACAGGTTCCATATTGACTCGTAACTATTGGAGGTTCCACATTAGGAGTCAATAAACCTAGGGAAAGGTTCCAAGGTATGGTTCCATATATGATATCTTCATTTTATAATTTTTATCTTTATTGATATTTCTGATCGTCAATATCGTTGTCATGCTAACAGAAGTACAAGGGAATACGCTCTTGAGCATTCTGATTTTCAAAGTGCTGAAGTCTCGTAACCTATCCGCGCATTGTTCTTTTGGGACTTCACCCATCGGGATTTCGGGACTGGCGTATACAAGAAGACTGACCCTTAGGTTTCCCGGTTTCCAAAACACCGAAACACAAAGGCTTACCCATGCTAGACCTTTTCCGTATCTCATACTTCGAGATTTCACGATGGGTAATGACAAGAAGTCTCACTCCTAGGTTTTCCCAAGAGCTGGAACATCGAAAACTCATAGCTACTCCGTCCTATTATCATTTCATAATTTTGCGATGTGTGCAGACAGGAGATCTTGTGCCTAGACCTTCCGGGAGCTGAAACTATGAAATACTGACTCCTAAATCTACGCATCTATTTTAGGGTTTCTCCCATCGAAATTTCATGGACCGGAGATTCAAGACTTGTGAGTATGAAGGGACTCGCACTTAGGTATCCCGGGTACCTAAATGCCAAACTATCCTATCTCATCCACTCCTTAAACTATTTCAGGGTTTCGTGACTCGCGATGATCAGGGTTCTCCCCCTTTGTCTTCCCAGGTATCGAAACGTTGAAACACTTACCGGAAACCATGTGTCTTATAAATAGATGGTCCAGATACTCCCATGAACACTGGGGATCTACGGTCCTGGTTTCTTCACTACTTACGAAGAAAAAGGAAAGGGGTTGAGGCATTAACGCCCTTGTTTCTTCCTTCAATCTAACGATCGCGACTGACCTCAGATCTTCCAACAGGATCTCGTCCATCGATCGATACTTATCCACACGCTGCCATTTTGGGATTTCACATTTCGGGGTTTCGGGGTTTGCGAGTGCAAGGGGACTCGCCCTTGGGTATTCTGGGTACCGAAATGCTGAAATGTTGAGGTCTACGAGGACCATTCTCCCTCATGCAATATTTTAAGACTTAAACTATAACATCCTCCTTTGGGTCCTCAGGTAATTTACACCAGGTTTTGAAGACTAGACTGGAAGGTCTTCTCAAATGTAAGGGAGTGGTCTCGAAAGGGTGCCTTCATGGGGAAATCTATCCAAGGCACCAGGTAGGACAAACACAGGAACAAATCTCCCGAGAGCAAACTTGAAAATCTGTATTAGTTCATCATATATATATAAACATAAGCCATACGTGGTCTTTCCAATAAAAACATGCAACCATCATTTCTGATCAAAACACCATGCAGATAGTCTTATACTGAAATAATTCATAATTGCACAGACTATGAACATACATGTCAACATATAAATTTCAATATACAAGATATAACACTTATCAGAAAAACACCAGGTAATGCAACTGCTGAGAAGGGTGCTCGTTTCCACCCAACCGTAGGCTCAACGATTCTGAATGGATTTACCACTAGCCACCCTCGAGATGAGACCACGATGCTGCGAGACTGAGTCTCTGTTCTCCAGTGAATGAGAACGAAGGTTACTCTCCTTCTTCTCTGCTATCACTCACTCTGTAGTTTTTTCCAGAGTTCTTTCGATCTATCTTCCTCTTTCCCTCGCATCTGCTCCTTGATCGCACACTCTTCTTGCCTTTTCTCTTTTCAGTAAGGTTGTGTGTGGCATGATATTCCTCGATGTGGTCAGGTTTGAGGACTCTACGGATGGGTGGTTCACTCCCATCCCTCATTAACTCATGAGGAGCCATTTACCTACCAACCTGGCGAGTGATTTAATTTGGGGCCAGGGAGCCGCTCTTGGTTCTCCGGGCCAGTGAAGTCCAAATATGATATTGGTTTCAGTGGAAGTTAACGCCACCATTCCAAGTGCCTTCCACCACCTTTCTTCAGCCATCATGGTCTATTTTTCAACACATCCCCCTCTCAACAATCCTGCAATATATATATATTCATAATATTATTTACATTCATCAACCTTTTTCACTAGGTCCATTCACATCACACATTCACATTTCTGAGTTTGCCACAATACTTGGCCAGTATAGTTATTTTTACAGAATGGGGGAAACAGGGTGTTACAATTCCCTCCCCCTTAAAGGAACATCGTCCTCGATGTTCTATCTATCAACTTGGCATGCATGTACATATGTAAACAAAATCGGATATACATGTTTCATGGAATCGTCCATTTCCCATATAGCCTCATCTGGGCCAAAATGTTTCCACTGCACCTTGACCTATGCAATGGTTCGGTTCCGGAGCCGGGTTTCCTTTTTGTCCAGTATGCATTGAGGTTCTGGTATAAATTTTCCCTCTGGTTCCACCTGGATCAGAGACCAGTCAATTATATGGTTAGCATCATGTACATATTTCTTCAATAATGAAGCATGGAAAACATTATGTGCTTTTACTGTGGGAGGAAGTGCTAGCCTATAGGCTATGGGTCCCACTCTATCTAGAACCTCAAAGGGTCCAAAATACTGAGGTGCTAACTTGGCACAAGCTCCCATTTTCAGGGAACTTTTCCTGGGCCTAACTCTGAGATATACATGATATCTCGTTTTGAATTCTCTTGGAGTTCTCTTTTGGTCGGCATAACTTTTATGTCGGTTCTGAGCGACCTTCAAGTTTTGTTTTATCTAAGTCACTTGTTGTTCCATTTCTTTCAAAATGTTAGGTCCAAACGAAATCATGTTTACGAGATTACTCTAGTTGACTGGAGTGTTACACGGCCTACCATAGAGGACTTCGAAGGGACTCATCTTTAAGGATGCTTGGTAGTCGTTGTTGTAGGAAAATTCTACCAGTGGCAGGTAGTCTTCCCACTTCTTGGGTTGATGCATTACATGCATTCTTAGCATGTCTTCAAGTATTTGGTTAACTCTTTCTATCTGTCCGTCGGTTTGAGGGTGATAGGTGGTGTTAAACAACAACTTGGTGTCTAAACCATCCATCAGTGATTTCCAAAAGTTGGAAGTGAACTTCGTGTCTCTGTCAGACATGATCTTTTTCGGCATACCATGTAGTCTGAATATCTCCTTCATGAATACCTGAACGATATCTATTTCCTTGCAAGTTGACTTGACGGGGATAAAGTGAGCAGACTTTCTCAATTTATCCACCACTACCATGATGGTGTCATTCTGTTTGGTCGAGGTTGGTAATCCGATGATGAAATCCATGGAGATGGTTTCCCATTTCCATTCCGGGATTGGTAGAGGTTGTAATAATCATGTCAGGTGTCGTTGTTTTTCTTTTACCTGTTGGCATTCTATGCATTTGGCTAGGTACTCAGCTATGTCTTTCTTCAATCCAGGCCAATAGAATTGTTTCCTAGTGGTCGTGATCATTTTTTGGTATCCTGGATGACCAGAATAGGGTCTTTTATGTAGTTCATCCAGTATGAACCTCTTCAAGTTGTCACAATCTGGGACATACAATTTGCTTCGGTAAGTGAGCATACCTCCTTCCATCATCTGGTAGCCTCCATACTTTATCCCTGTGGGTTCTTACTGCATGTACGAGGTCACGGTCTGGAAGAATGTGTCTATCTCTTGTGCATTTTTTACTCTTTCTTTGACATCCGTCTCGCAGGTGCTCACCGCGTCCAGGTGAATTGTTTTCATGCTTCTACTAAGGGCATCTGCCACCCTATTTTATTTTCCTTTAATGTGTTTGATTTCGAAATTGAACTCGCTAAGGAGGGCCATCCACCTAGATTGTCTAGCATTGAGATTTGGTTGGTCAAACAGATATCACAATCCACAGTGATCTGTCATAAGTACAAATTTTCTTCCCAGGAGGTAATGCCTCCACATTTTCAAGGCATACACTATGGCAGCCAGCTCTAGATCATGGTTCACATAGTTGACTTCGTGCTCATTCAATTTTCGGGATTCATAGCATACCACACTTCCTCCTTGCATGAGGACTCCTCCGATCCCTTCCTTATAGGCATCTATGCACATAAGGAAGTTGGCTTCGGGATTGGTGACCTTCAACACGGGTGCGTGGGTCAGTAGATGTTTCCGGGTTTGAAATCTTTCTTCACATTTTTGTGTCCATGTGAATTTTGTCCCCTTCTTTTTGAGGGCGCTGATTGGACACCCAATCTTGGAGAATCCTTTTATAAATCTCCTATAGTAACTTGCTAATCCCATAAAGGATATGATATCTAAAACATCCTTTCGGGTAGGCCATTCCATGATAGACCTAATTTTGTCAGGGTCTACCGCTACTCCTTCTTCGGATAGAACATGGCCTAAGTAATGTATTTGCTTCTGGAAGAATTCACATTTGTTGAATTTTGCATAAAGTTGATGTTCTCTTAGCACTTGCAACACAAGCCTAAGATGATCTTCATGCTCCTCTCTATTCTTGGAGTAAATTAATATATCGTCAATAAAAACCAACACAAATTTGTCTAGGAATTTGCTAAGTACATTGTTCATCAAGCACATGAAAGTGGCAGGGGTATTGGTTAACCCAAATGGCACTACCACGAACTCATAGTGACCATACCATGTTCGGAAGGCAGTTTTATGGATGTCTTCACCCTTAATTTGGACTTGATGGTATCCTGACCTCAAGTCAATCTTTGAGAAAATAGACGCACCCCCCAATTGATCAAACATGTCATCGATCCTGGGCAAGGGGTACTTGTTCTTTATGGTTACCTTATTGAGTTGCCTATAATATATACACATTCTAAGGGTACCGTCCTTCTTTTTCACAAACAGAACTGGTGCTCCCCATGGAGACACATTGGGCCGGATATAGCCCTTATCCATCATTTCTCTTAATTGCAATTTGAGTTCAACTAACTCGGGTGTGCTCATACGATAGGGTGTCCTAGACACCGGCACCGCTCCCGGTGCAAGTTCTATCGAGAAGTCTATGTCTCTTCTCGGAGGTAGACTCGGTACCTCTTCCGGAAACACATCTCTGTATTCTCTCAGGATAGGGTGATTTTCAAGGCTTGGTTTGTCACCTTCGATTTTTTTCAACACATGTATTGCATATAGGGGACATCCCTTTTCGACAATACTTTCTCATTTGCAGAGCTGATATTTGTCTCACCGAGACAGGTTTTCGGATCCCTTGAAGGGTTATCCTTTTCCCTTCTTTACTTACGCATTCTAAGCTTTTATGGTAACAGTCCAATCTGGCTTTATGGGCGACTAGATAGTCCATACCAATCAATAGATCATACTATCCCATGGGTAATAAGTTAAGGTTTGCTTGGGAGGGAAATTTACCCAACATCAATTGGCAGGCTGGTATAACCTCTGTTACCCTTCTTTTGGTGCCAGTGGCTAACTATACCAACCATGGCTTGGTATGTTTTTGTGGTTGTAGTTTACACTTACCAACAGCTTTAGGGGCTATATAACTCAAATTTGAACCAGGGTTAATCAAAACAAACACTAGATGGTTGGAAATCACACCTTCTATTTCCACCACTGAAGCTTGGTGGTCAGCCTGGTTATTATCCAAGGCTTCATAAATTTGCAACACACTCATGGCCATATCATTGACGGCGGTAGCTTCCTGGATGTTATAAATCCTCTGACTATTATTTTGTCGGTGTGGACAGCCTCTCAATAGATGTTCTTCCCCGCAACCCCAACATTTCAAAGGTTCTCTCTTTGGGTTATCAGTCTTCACTGATATGGGTCCAGAAGTTTTATTTCCGCTCAAGGAGGGAAAATTTTGCTGGTGCACACTCCAGGCTCGGAAGCTCATTCTTGGATTCTTCTTATAGTTCTTAAATCCTGGGACTTTAATCCCCTTTTTCTGAAATATTGAACTATTCTTTTGTTTCCATCCTTCACGAGGTTCTACTCGATGCCCAAACTATTCATGACAATAGGTTTCCTTTCGAATAGTGCCTTCTAGAGTCTTTGGCTCATCAAATTCAATTCTATTCCGATAGTCCTTAGGTAGTCCACTGATGAAGCGTTGCAACTTTTCCTTTTTTTCTTTTATATAAGGTACATACCTCACCAAATCGAGGAATTTGTTGACATATTCTTCTATAGTGAGTTGTCCCAGTTTGAGTTCATAAAACTCTTTAGTCTTTTCGTCGAAATATTTTTCCGACATGTACTTCTTTCGGAAGTATTTCTCAAACCGTTCCCAAGATAGGTCCTCTTCGCGAATCCCCTTTACATTCTTAAGGTCTTCCCACCAAATGGAAGCATTTCCATTCAAGTTGAAGGTGGCCACTCGGGCCTTCAAATTTTCTGAAAAGTCGTGGACTCTGGAATATTTCTTTAGTCCAAGCAGCCAGGCCTCTGCTTCCTCTCCCTTCTTTATTTCACCGTCGAAGGAGGGTGGTTTGGCTTTTCTGAATTCTTCGAATTTACGACCTCTGGAAGGATTTTTCTTCTTCTGTTTCCTTCGGGAATAGGAATTGGTTCTGCTGCTAGAAGAGCCCTCTGAATCGCCCGCTTCCTTCTTAGAGGAAACATCCGTCGCTTGTCCTTTACCTCTGGGGTGGACCTTTTTCGAGGTTCTCCTCTCAGTGTGGCCACTGATATGACCCTGTTTTTGAGTTTCAGGTTCATGCTGCATTTGTCTTTGTAGATCGGATAAACTCTGCAGTAAAATTGTGTTAATTTCTATTTGCTTTTCTTGTTCTTTCATCATCCTTTCATCGTCAGCCTTGCAGCTTTGTAATTTGACCATGAGACTCCTCAGAGTCTCGGCTAGATCTGGAGGGGTCCCTACTTCCCTCCTTTCGTCAGACTCTCCATATCGATTGTGGGAGCCTTCCCCCACCTCTTGGTGAGTCACCATTCTATACGTTGATAATTTCCCCCACGGTTGATCTTCCACTTGTGTGCAAAAGGAAAAATATTGGTTGTTAGTTAATGTTCATATTTATTTATAACCAGTACATAATTCATATTTTTCACATGTACACACACACAATAGGAGTTTTCACTCTTAACTTCGTCCTTTGATTAGGAAGGTTAAGACATGGGGTCAAGATAAGGAGTTTCTCCTTTTAACAGTATTCTGAATGGAGTCTCTGCGCAACCCGTTCATGAGCCCAAGCAGGCCAATTTTTGTAACCATGCTCTGATACCAATTTGTAACACACCCACTACGGAATTTAAAATTTTTTGGCCTTTTCTTCTTTTCTTCGAGGAATAGAATTTCCCCGAGTCCCTACGGGACCTGATACAGATCCTATCATCCCTTATCTGCACTCGTCTGATCGGCGGTTATGGCCACAGGCCTTATCAGAGGGTACTCATCAACTTTTGTGATACAGGTATTCCCTTGTTTATTTCAAGGTTTCATCCATCGGAATTTCATGGCTAGCGAATTACAAGGAAAACTGACCCTTGAGAGTCTCGGGCACCGGAAAGCCGAAACACCAAAACCATGTGTGTGAATCCATTTCGGGACTTCGCCTATCAGGATTTCGCAAGTCAGGAGTTCGGGGGATGTGATGACAGAAGGTCTCACATTAGGGTCTTCCGGGAGCCGAACTCCGAATTACTAACTCTAAACATACTTCCCTGTTTCGGGATTTCCGCCATCGGGAATTCGAGATATGCGACGACAGGAGGTCTCTCACTTAGGTTTCTTGGGAGCCAAAACTATGAAACCTTAACATACGTATAGTTGTATATATGTGTCACTCGGTCCATTTCGGGAATTCGCAGACCGGGTTTTCGGGACTGGTGAGCATAAGAAAACTTACCGTCAGGTATCCTGGGTGCCGAAACACCGACACACCAAATACTGTCCATGTTAAGCCATTTCGGGACTTCACAAGTTGGGAGTTTGGGAGATGTGAGTACAAGGGAATACGCCCTTGAGCATTCTGATTTACGAAGTGCCGAAGTCTCGTAACCTATCCGCGTATTGTTCTTTCGGGACTTCACCCATCGAGATTTCGGGACTGACGTATACAAGAAGACTGACCCTTGGGTTTCCCAGTTGCCAAAACATCGAAACACAAAGGCTTACCCACGCTAGACCTTTTATGGATCTCATACTTTGGGATTTCGCGATGGGTAATGACAAGAAGTATCACTCCTAGGTTTTTCCGGGAGCCGGAGCACCAAAAACTCATAGCTACTCCGTCCTATTATCATTTCGAAATTTCACGATGTGCGAAGATAGGAGATCTCGTGCCTAGACCTTCCGTGAGCCGAAACTCTGAAATAGCGACTCCTAAACCTATGCATCTATTTCATGGTTTTTCCCATCGAAATTTCGTGGACCGAAGATTCGGGACTTGCGAGTATGAAGGGACACGCACTTAGGTATACCGGGTACCGAAATGCTAAACTATCCTATCTCATCCACTCCTTAAACTATTTCGGGGTTTCGGTTATCGGGGTTTCACGACTCGCAATGATCAAGGTTCTTCCCCTTTGTCTTCCCGGGTACCGAAACGTTGAAACTCTTACCGGAAACCATGTGTCCTATAAATGGATGGTCCAGATACTCCCACAAACCCTGGGGATCTACGGTCCCGATTTCTTCGCTACTTACGAAGATAAAAGGAAAGGGGTTGAGGCATTAACGCCCTCGTTTCTTCCTCCAATCTAAGGGTCACGACTGACCTCAGATCTTCTGACAGAATCTCATCCGTCGATCGATACTTATCCACACGCTGCCATTTTAGGATTTCAAAATTCAAGGTTTTAGGGTTTGCGAGTGCAAGGGGTCTCGTCCTTGGGTATTCTGGGTACCGAAATGCCTAAATGTTGACGTCTACGAGGACCATTCTCCCTCATGGAATATTTTAAGACTTAAACTATAACATCCTCCTACGGGTCCTCAGGTAATTTACACCAGGTTTTGAAGACCAGACTGGAAGGTCTTCTCGAAGGTAAGGGAGTGGTCTCGAAAGGGTGCCTTCATGGGGAAATCTATCCAAGGCATCAGGTAGGACAAACATAGGAACAACTCTCCCGAGAGAAGACTTGAAAATCTGTATTAGTTCATCATATATATATATATATATATATATATATATATATATGTATGTATAAACATAAGCCATACGTGGTCTTTCCAATAAAAACATGCAGCCATCATTTCTGATCAAAACACCATGCAAACAGTCTTATACTAAAATCATTCATAATTGCATAGACTATGAACATACATGTCAGCATATAAATTTCAAGATACAAGATATAACACTTATCATAAAAACACCAGGTAATGCAACTACTGAGAGGGGTGCTCATTTCCACCCAACCGTAGGCTCGACGATTTCGAATGGATTTACCACTAGCCACCCCCGAGATGAGACCACGATGCTGCGAGACTGAGTCTCTATTCGCCAGTGACCGAGAATGAAGGTTACTCTCCTTCTTCTCTGCTATCACTCACTCTGTAGTTTTTTCCATATTTCTTTCGATCTCTCTTCCTCTTTCCCTCACATCTTCCCCTTGATCGCACACTCTTCCTGCCTTTTCTCTTTTCGGCAAGTTTGTGTGTGGCACGATCTTCCTCGTGGTGGTCAAGTCTGAGGACTCTATGGATGGGCGGTTCACCCCCATACCTCATTAAATCATGAGGAGCCATTTACCTACCAACTTGGCGAGTGATTTAATTTGGGGCCAGCGAGCCTTTCTTGGTTCTCCGGGCCAATGAAGTCCAAATATGGTATTGGTTTCGGTGGAAGTTAACGCCACCATTCTAGGTGCCTTCCACCACCTTTCTTCAGCCATCGTGGTCTCTTTTTCATCACATCCCCCTCTCAGCAGTCCTGCAATATATACAATACAATATATAACAATACTTGGCTAGTATAGTTATTTTTATAAACCGGGGGAAACAGGTTGTTACACCCCTCCTTCAAATTTTGAAAGTTTTAAGTTTTGATCCATATGTGTAAGAGAGGGTTTATAATCTTCCATGTAAAACTTCTTTAACAA
>WSFP011553884.1:0-11232 GCA_009831015.1 Picea engelmannii
AGGCCTACTAGAAGTCCGGAAATGGTTGGTGCAGAGATCATCTATCGAGGCCAGTAGTGCCGGATGGTCCCATGGGTCTCCCATGCTCCCAGCAGAGGGGTCCATGCGGTTTGGCGCTCTCAAGAAGCTTCTAAAGAAAACAAACAGAGACTAAAGTAGGAGAGAAACAAGAAGGACTTCTGGAGCAGTCAGTGAGGAGGGGAGAATGTGTCAGGGGTCCCCCATCCTAACTAGTAGGTCAGTGAAAGCCGGTAAGAGGTAAAAGTGGAGAAGAGCGCTCCAGTAGTCTCGGAAGGATAGTCAGAGTGCTTCAGAAAGGGACCAGGTAGAAAAAACAAAGATCTAGGAAACAGTAAAAACTGAGCAAAACAACAGATCTAAAACCAAGACAACTCGGGGAAGCGTGAAGGAAGCCCAAAGGGATGGTTGGGGGTGCAAAGAAGAGTCACAGCAGCAACAAAACTATACCGAATCCAGATCGACAGTCGGCGACGATAGCAGCAGCAAAACAAAACAGAGTCAGTCCATCCAAGTGAAACGATAGCTCACAACGGTCACGGAATAAAGACCTACGCCCAGACTGACGCAAGGGAAGCTTTCAGGGTCGTCAATGGCGCTGCAGGTGCCAAGCATAGTCTCGTCTATCAGGGGCGCCAAAACCTTCAGTGATAACCAGATTCAAATCTCGGCAATCGCCCGCCATTCCCATTTCAGTTAATAGATTATCAATGATCAAAATTAAATTCTTCCTGGCGCTTCCAAGGGGTTCACCCATCCTAGAAGGGTAATTCAAAAATCTCCATTCCAAAAAAATGTAAATTTTGAAATCACTTGTCATTTATGAAGGACAACACATATTTTAAAATTTCAAAAGAAGGATTACATTTTCAACAACTTGTCAGTGTCTCAACTCCCAACTCTTGGGTGTTCAATGATCTGTTATGAACCAACACCTCGAGAATGATAAAAAATCAATGAATACAATCCACTTCGAGGATCATCTTATCTTGTCTTATGAATTGGATATATTGTAAAAGGAGGTTTCCCCCTCGAAGTGGACCACATTCATTGATTTTTTACCATTCTCAAAGTGTTGGTTCATAACATGATCATTGTACCTTCAATATTGGGTGAGGATGAATGCCAATCATGATCAAGATTTTGGGTTTAAGACCCTCTACTTGCTTTCGACATCTAAAGACTAAAATAATTTTTACTCTCATTGGGTCTAATCTATTCCTTGATATGATGCACCCTTCCACAATATTAAATCCATCACATAGCTCATGTCCACATAATCCTATCACCATATTGGTGTATCCACCATTTTAAGTGTCACTTAATGAAAACTTCATAGAGAAGCTTTGAAACCTTGTCTTTTTGAGTCACCACTTTTTTTTTCCAAAAGAAAAAATGCTCAATTATATTATTAAAATATAATATGTTCTCATAGTCAAGTACATTCAAGAAAACTGAGACAAGTCAGCTGGCAGGTAGAGTCAATCTCCTTCAATTGGATATTCCAATTCGAAGGGGAGTGAGGATACCCTGGACAATAAATAGCCGAAACACACCAAAAACATGAATAGAGATATCAAGAAATACAGCCGAAAAAAGTTCCATGATATGCATAGCATCTGACAAAACAAAGGGGCTAATTTCTGGAGACTTGGAATATTTTGATAGTATGCGAGAGGCCCTCCTGGCCATCCAGTCAATGAGTGTAGTTGATCAGACCTATTTGGTTTTGAAGCGTTGTCTTAGATAGAAGATTTGCTTGCCTATTGAACTCCCGGGAAGTGTGAGAGAAGTTGAGCTTCTTGAAGTGGCATTGGAGTGATTTGATTCGGTCCATCCAAGCCAAGAAGTTGAACGAATGTAGCTCACCACTATGGTTCAACCAATCTATGATGACTTTTGAGTCACCAATCAAATGTAGATGATCGATATTAAGCCTTATTGCCAAGTGAAGAGTGGCCCAGACACCCAACAATTTTGCCCTTGTGTTGGTGCCCGTGCCACAACTGAAGGTCCATTTGTAGATGGAGTTTTCAGTCAATCTGATCAAACCCCCTCACCACTCAAAGTACTGCTGCGTTGGGCTGCGCCATCGAACCATCCCTTGATAATATTTTTAGCAATGAAAGGATTAAAAAGTATTTTTGTTTTCTCTTTGGATGGGTGGATATCTTGCCAAATCTGGTGCATACCAAGTGCTCTAAAAGCAACAGAGTTAATGGATGGTGTAATATTTTCAAAAATCAATTTGTTTCAGGCCAGCCAAATAACCAAAGGGAGGTAAATACTTGTAATCGCGCTCACTTGAACTCCAGTTGACGAAGCAGTTCGAGATAGATGTCCCTTGCCAGGCAGATGTGAGGTGTTGTTCATGATCGATTTTGTTCCAGACTTTTCTCACAAAATGGCAGTGTATAAATAAATGAGGCACTGTTTCCTCTTCTTTGAAGCAAAGCTGGCAGAAATTGGGGCTGTTCCAGCGTTTCTTGAGCAAGTTGTCCCATGATGAGATTTTGTTTTTTTCAACGAGCCAGGTAAATAATTTAACCTTTAAAGGGATTTTCCACTTCCAGAGACGTTTGCGCCAGCCTGTGATGCTGGGAATGTTTGCAGTGTTGATGATAGCAGAATAAATATTGGCGACTGATATGCGGCATGTGCAGTCTCCGCCAGTCCAAAGGAGCTGGTCTGCGCTGTTGTGAAGAAAAACACCAGCACTAGAAAGTGCCTCACAGTAACGGTCCCATTCCACTTCTAAATCGCGAGAGAGCTCAAGAGTGTTACCTGAAATCCATCCAGGGGTTGGGAACCCCAGCTCATTGTGAATCGAGGCTTGAAAAAGGAAGTGTATGTGTTTGGAATGTAAATGAGTGATGAGGGACGGGGACGGGGATAGATAGGAGGATGAACCGAGGCCCATAATGCAATCAGTGCCAAGCATAATGGAGTGGTCGGAGCCAAGATTTCAGCTAATCCAGGATCTGATCCAGTGCGCCGACTTGTTCAGATTCCTCCACGTCTGCGAAGCTGCTCTGGGAATATTAGGGGTCGTGAGGAGCCAGGTCGCGACTGATATTGAATCCATGAGTTATGAACATTCATTGTTCATAATTAATGTGTTAAAATTCCACCCTCACCATAATGTCATTTAGTTTTTTTTATCTTTGCCTTCATTCTTGGTTTTGTAAAATCCCAAAACAATTAGTTATGGGTTATGGGAATGAACTACAAATATGTGGTTTAATGACAATTTTAAAGAAAAAATAATAGATATCAAATGAACACAAGGAAATGAGATCATATTTGTTTGTTCATGTTCAAATATTTCATTTTTCTAAAGATATGTGACATACTCACTGGTACATAGTTATTTTGTTGCATTGGTTTAATTCTATGTGTGTATTTGTCATCAACGATGACGTGGTTATAATGTTGATATCTAATCTTTGATTATTATTTGAGCACATTCAACGTTGACCTCTTGACCAATTAATATGTAATTCATAGCATCCCTATTATTGCAATATATACTTAATGGTAACAAAACATATAATCAATACTTGGATGTAAATCTTCCAACAATCTGTCGATCATTTATAGGTTTAGAAAAGCGTATTATAAAACAATGCATAGTTTTGCTTTGTTTCACATAAAAGCGTGTTATGATTTTGTTTGTGATAAAAACTCTATTAAGCTCAATGAATTTGTTTAAATTTTATGTTCTTGATTAATTTTAGATATGAACCTACACAAAATGAACCTTGTCAACATCACAAAATCTAAAATTTAGATTACAATTATGAGAATTATGATTCTATTTATTCAATTTTCTACATCATCAAACCCTGACTTCTTTGTTCTCCAGATTGACCAGTCATCTTTTCTTGATTCTAGGCATCTTTAGTTGTCACACTCTTTTAGTTTCTTCTTATTGTTTTTAGAGATTTGATATTAATCAGCTGGACAATACTTCGCATGCCCAATATTTCGAGAATGCCCCACAACTCTCCTTCCTCATGCCTTAAGCCCAAAATCTATTAGACGTATCATTTGTATAATTAATGCTTGCTTGTAGCAACTTTTTTAATCCTTGGATGGAATGCTTAAGCAAGATATGGAGAATTGTTGTTATCTTTAGATCTCTGCATTAGGGATTATACTCTAGCATCCACTATGGCATGCATTTTTAAATGGTTCTAGAGACAAAGTGAACAATCAATATCCTCAATAAGAATAACATACTTGGTCTTCTTGATGAATAATGTCCTTTAGCTATGTGCTTGCATGGATATTAGGAAGCTCCAAATCATAGACATCTTAGCCTAAATAATAACCATTTGATGCAATCATGTTAGGTTTGCATGTTCCTAGAGGCTTACAAAGAAAGTTGGCTCTCTTCATGGTTCTCATAGTGTTTTGATAGAATTATCACCCTTCAATGAAACCCTCAAGGTTTATTACAATTTTCTTTTTTTCTAATGAGATCTGCATTGAACACACCAATGTGCTTGGAAGTTTAAAGAAACTCACATGATTAAACATGATTATGATATGCTCAAAGATATGAATCCAAGTTATAGTCCTCAAACATCCTATGGATAAATGGAACAAATCCTTTTTTATATGGGTGTCTACAAATGTTTGATTTTAACATTTGTATAAAACTTTATATTATCATTTTTAATATTGAAATTTCCCCAAACAAATAATAATGGCTCAATTTTTATAAAATTTATTTATTTTTAATGTAATATAACTTATTACAAAGTTACACTAGAAATTTGAAAGCATATTTATTATTAGTTTCTTTGAAAAACATTTTATTTATTGAATAATTGGTTAATTTTTACAACTTTGAAAAATAATTTATTTATTTAATAATTAGTTAATTTTCGAAGTTGTAAAAAGTTAGAAGAAATATTTTTTCTAAAATAATATTTTTATAAAGTGTATGTTTAAATTAATAAATATTTTTACATTGAAATTAAATTGCATTGTCTAACTGTTTTATGAAATGATTTTTTTTAGGACGATATAAATTTGCAGGAAATCACTATTTTTTGTTGTTTAAAATCCATTTCTAAATGTAGAAATGGATTCACCATGCTAAAAAACACCCGAGGCACTTTTTTTTTCCATTGAAAATTGCACATTATATTAATATTTATATAATATGTTTACATAATCAAAACATTACAACAAAGGCTCCTTGAGTTCATAGTCCTATCCACTGATATAATCTACAAGAAAAAATCCAATTTCCTTTCAAAACTGGCACCAAAAACTTTTCAGACAATTAGACAAACTTTTCAAAAAAGTTTTTGTCTTTCATACATAGATAGTAGCAAAATAAGCATAACACCCTTCATTGCAATAAAACATCATAATGAGAAAACCCCCAAGAAAGACTGCTAGTACAACTTTAAAAAGATATTTGGGCCCTCTTGACCATCTTCCCACTCATTATATGCTATGTTCCCTGGACACAGAGAGATGGCCTTTTTTGATAAGCAATCAACCACTTGGTTCTCTTCTCTATATATATGCACAATGGAAATTTTCGAAAAAAACTTGATGAGTTCCTTTATCATGTCCTTCTAACAGTCTATTGAAACTGCCTCTAGAGTGCCTTTTCCATTAAGCCATTCAATGACTATTTTAGAGTCCCCTAAAACATGAAAGTCTGTAATAGAAAGTCTATGTGCCAAAGTTAGAGAAGCCCAGACACCCATAAGTTCTGCTCTTTTATTTGTTCCTCTTCCATAATTTAGAGTCCACTTGTAGACTGTGTGATCATTGATTTTTATGACTCCTCCTGCACCACGTAGCTCTTCGTTCCTTTGTGCTGCCCCATCAAACCATCCTATAATTTTATCACTTGGAAGTGCAAGAGATGTGCATCTAATTTTAATGACGTTTTCCTTTGGCCCGTGACTGCTCGCCGCACCTAAAGAGAGAAATGTTATCTTATGAATGGAAGGACTCCTTGACTCAAAGATAGCCAAGTTTCTTTCAAGCCAAATGAACCAACATATAAAGGTTGGCAGAGATGGGAAATTGAGATTCTGAATAGCCCAGTTTTCAAAGCATTCCTTCACTGATGAGCCAATCCACCCTGTAGTAATCTCAAGGGTCGCATTGATCCTTTTCCAAACTGAAATAGTAAAAGGACAATAAACAAAGAGGTGTTTTCTAGTTTCACGATTTCCTTTGCAGAGATGACATAATCCTGGCCCTACCCATCCTCTTTTTTGTAAATTTTTCCAAGTCAGAATTTTGTCTTCAATCACAAGACATGCAAAAAGCTTAATCTTTTGGGGACAATCCCAACACCAAAGTTTTTTCCTCCAACCTCCTATTTTGTTTTTCCAGATCTTGGTTGAAAGTGCATTGTAAACATTTTTAACTATGATCTGACCAGAGTTATCTCCACCTGTCCATCTTAACTCATCCACTCTATCCCTTAGTTTTATGCCTGATCCAATCAAGCTCTTCCTGTACCATTCCCATTCAGTTGCAAGGTCGCCCTCCAGTCCCAAGTCTGAGTTGTCTAGCCAATTTGAGCAAATCGAGCCCTGAGGAGAAACTCGACTAGCTTGGTAAAGAAAATACACATTATTATTATTTAGACAGGTAATCAAATCAACAGATAAAATGGATTTCTTCCCCTTGCCCAATAATTCATCATTTCCAACAATAATGGAATCTCTCGAGCCTGGTTTCCATGCTAGCCAATGCACGATCAAAGGTAAAGTATTCAATAAGTTTTTCCAGGTTTGGGAGCCAAAAGATGAGACTGGAGAAGTTGTTCGCAACCACGTCGTCACAGAGATATGGGGGAAATATTTGTCTTTTATCACCCTTTGCCAAATACCAGGTTGCATCAGTCCACGCCACAAAGTATTAGTCGCCAGTGCCCTAGAAAAACAAAAGATGTTTCTCAATCCCCAACCACCAATAACTTTTGGTTTCGAGATGGTCACCCATCTGCATTAATGGTAAGTCTGAGTTTGTTTGTTACCTAACAAGAGAAAAGAAAAAACCAGTTTACAGATCTGATTCAGAAAAGAAGTCGGAATGTGAGCCAAGACCATTGTAATGTCCCTTTCCAAATAGGAGCTCCAGAGAGGAGGCTTAATGGTCTAAACCACCCCGTTAGACTATAGTCAGGGCCAGAAAGGGGTAGACAGGGTCACTAGAGGTCATTTCAGTCACCGGTGTTATATTCAAAAAGTGACATTGAGCTAAAAAGGGTAAAAAGCACTTTTAAGTCAGTATGGGCTAAAAATAGAAGTCAACATTAAATTAGGGTTTCAACAGTGATTTAGGGTTTTAGAAGTCAACAATGAATTAGGGTTTTGGAAAGCTATAAAGGAAGGGTCAGCGACCTAATTCATCATTATGCAGATTATGACTTGTCATTGAGGAGAAGAGGCGCATCTCGGGAGAGATAGTTCAATGGATTCCAGGAGGAAGACACAAGTTGGTTGATTTCGATGTTGATAGACACACCCTAGTCACCAGGGAGATCATTCAGGTCTTCCATCATTCTTCAATAGCAGTTACACAGTGTTCAGCAACAAGGGCACATTCATCCAGAGTGAGGGCGCAGCTTCTGAGAGGGTTTTTAGTCGACTTATCCCATCCAGGGAGAGTTCTGAGATTTCCTTCCGACCCATTTGAGAGGAAGGCAAGGCGCATCTTTTGCCTGGTTTCTCATCAGATTCCAATGGAGGAATCAACTGGGGTGCATTTTCCAAACTTGGACGTGCGACACTTTTGGCGGATACATTTGGGGTTCCAAAGCGAGCATTAGGCCATATTCAAGGAAACCCTTCCGACCCATTTCCCAGTAGACCAATGCGGTCATTTTGAGACATATCTCATTCGATTCCGATGGTGGAATCACTAGGACACATTTTGCTAGAGAAAGAGGGGCACATTCCCCGAGGGGGATCCATCCGGGGTCCAAACTCACCAACAAAAGGGTCTGACAGTTACCAGTACTAAGGACTAGAGCAGGGTGCATCATTTGGGACAGTTTCTAGGCCATTCCGAGAAGTACAGCCCCTAGGGAGAACTTTCCAGACTTCCAACAGTTACTGTTAAAGCTGCCATAGTCCGAGCCCATCCATTGATTCCGCAGTGCTCCCATATTCCGGGTATTATCTTTTAGTTGCTTATTTGTATTCCGGATAAGATCCTTTGTCTATTAATCTAGTCGAGTATTGTCATTTTATTCAGCCGCATTCAACCATTTTGTAATCCACAGAGATATTATAATATAAACTTTGCAGTCCTTTGTTGCATTTGTTATTTGTATGATCATTTATATGTTGTAAACGATTAATCCTACACACACATTAGCAGTGTTTTCTAGACTAGCCAAGTCAGGAACATTACAGTGGTATCAGAGCTTTAGTCCTGCCAGCCTGTGACTAAAGACAATGAGTGCAGCAGAAGACCCAGAGGGCCGTGAACACGTAGGTGACAAATATGTCACTTACAACAGGCATAAGGAAAAAAGGCATAGGCCAGACTTTCCCCCTTTTCCTCGTAGCTCAGAGGAAGAGGAAGAGGCACACAGAGAAGGAGAGAGAAAGGCAGAGTGTGAGGCTAAGCGCGAGGCAGAGAGGATGTTAGGAGACAGGTATGAGCGACTGGAGGGCAGTGGTAAGGCCCCCATAGATCTAGAGACAACTTTCATGCAGGTTATCAACGATATGTTAGCTAGTCAACGGACCATGTCTCAGTCCTTGGCATAAGTTGATAGATTGGCTAGAGTGAGCACCCCAAACACACAAGTCCCACATGCAGCACAAGGGAACTCAGGAGCAGGCAGTAGACCCCAGTCACCCTCTCACACATACACCTCTGCGAGTAGGATTCCCAGACCCTTGTTTCCCAGTTTCCAAAGGGCACCCCCGGTAGCTGCACCGCCACCAATAACACAAAAGCCACCCACTCATGCAGAGGACATTGCAGAGTGTAGAAGGGAGTACGCAGCATTGGGTCGTGACTTCCACCAATACATGACCCTAGTCGAGTATTGTGGACTGAAACTCAATAACCGTCCCAGAGAGCTACAGAGGGGAGGACCGCAACGACAGCAGGGGCATAACATGGATTTCATCTAAAAAGTTGGTAAACTCACCATACCTTCTTTCGACGGATTGACCAAATGCATTGCCAAATCTTGGGTACAGAAGCTAGACACATACTACAAGCTCAACCAGATGACCGAGCTAGAGGCCATCAGTTTTGCGACCTTACACTTGGAGGGTGAGGAGCACGAGTGGTGGTATCATGGATTGGTGACATTGGGTCACAGTCACATCACTTCTTATAGGAAGTCCACAGAGAGGCTCATGGATAGGTTTGATAGGAGGGATCCCGAGATCCACTTCAGGAATCTAGCCCAGTTGAGACAAACTGGCACAAGAGAGGCGTTCATCATGAAGTTTCAGCGGGTAGCCGTGGCAGTGACAGATATATCAGAGCCCATGCTGATCATGCTATTCACAGAGGGACTCACCGAGCCTTTGAGAGGATGGGTGAAGGCATACAGGCCTCCCACCTTGCAGGATGCCATCCTTCGCACTTGAGATTTGACAGACTCAGTGCCAAAAACTAAAACCTTTTCCAAACTCTTTGTACCCCAGAAGGATCGAGACAGGAAGCCATTCTAGAGAGAATGGAAGGGCAAGGAGAAGCTGGATGATGAGACTAGGCGAGAGCTTATGAGGAAGAAGCTTTGCTTTAACTGCAGAGACCCTTGGGTCCCAGGCCACCGATGCATGGGCAAGGGAGAGATTCATTATATTGAGGTGGTAGAAAATAGTGTGGACAATGAGGAGGAGGAATAGGACAATGGATCCACTAGCTCAGAGGAGGAGTCAACACAGGCAGAGGAGCAGCCTCCCCGTAGACCTCCGACACCGGCAGAAGCCCATCCTCCAGTAGTCCCAAAGCCGCCTGAGCAGGCTAACAAGAGGAAACCAACAAAGGGAGGAGTCATAGCGACCCTTTCTGGTGTTCCCAGGTATGATTCCCTCCGAATTAGAGGGAATATTCAGGGGAAAGGGGCAATTTCCCTGATAGATGGTGGGGCCACCCACAACTTCATCGACGCTTCACTAGTATCGAGATGGGCACTTCAGACAGAGGAGTTTGAGGGGTTTGACGTTGCAGTAGCAAATGACCACACAGTGGAGTGTCTAGATAGAGTTCCAGACTTGGAGGTAAAGTTAGGCAACTATACAGTGAGAGATACATTTTATGTGGTTGACCTATCTAACACAGATGTGGTGTTGGGAGTCCAGTGGATGATTACCTTGGGAAAAATCACCACTAATTACCAAACCTTGGAGATGGGATTCAAAGACCATGACGGGAAGAAGGTTGTTCTAAGAGGTATGTCGACAGGAGAACCTAGGACAGTTTCACCCAAGAGGATGGAGAGGATATTTAGACATGGGGAAGTAGCATATGTCGCTGAGTGTTTGATCACTACGTGGAAGGATTCAGAGGGTCGACAACAGTACCATACAAAGATCAAGGATTTATTGGGACAACATCAACGGGTCTTTGAGGCAATTCCACCAGGGAGACCACCTGACAGGGGATTTGAGCACACCATTGAGTTGGAGGAGAGGGCCAAACCTATGATCACCCCCCCCCTCCCTATCGTCATCCTAGGAGGTTCAAGGATGAGATAGAGAAGGCAATCAAGGAATTTTTGGCGATGGAACACATCAGACCGAGCAGCAGCCCATTTGCTTCTTCAGTTGTCTTAGTTCTGAAGAAGGATGGCACCATGAGGATGTGCATTGATTACCGAGCCTCGAACAAGAAAACCATCAAAAACCGGTACCCTATCCCACGCATTAACGAGTTGATGGATGAACTGCATGCGACAGTTTTCTTCTGAAAGATTGATCTACGCTCTTGATATCATCAGATCATCATCTGAGAGCAGGACATAGAGAAGACGACATTTCGATGTCATTTTGGACACTTCGAGTTTCTGGTTATGCCATTTGGGCTGACCAATGCACCCACTACATTCCAATCTTGCATGAACCATATATTCATGGATCAGTTAAGGAAATCAGTCTTGGTTTTCTTCGACGACATCTTGATCTATAGCCGGTCATGGCAAGAGCATATGAGGCACCTGGATGAGGTATTGAGCATCATGGAGGCACAGTCATT
>WSFP011553887.1:0-11231 GCA_009831015.1 Picea engelmannii
ATGGCCTAAAGCCGACATAAATAAAATAACATTACTAATCTAAATCAAAACTAATGGCCTAAAGCCGACATAAATAAAATAACATTACTAATCTAATATGCCCCAATTAAGTGGTAATGAGCCAATATTAGGGCTTAACATTGGGAATGCTAACAAAGTTGTTGATGCATTAAGCAAGAGATGTTTGATTCTACAGGAATTTCAGGTGAAGACCTTGGGGTTTGAACACCTTAAGGACATGTATGGTGATGATACATATTTCAAGGAAGCATATGAAGCATGTGCAAATCCTGTGCTGAGAGACATAAGCCAGTGGACAGAGTATATGATTTAAGAGGCATTGTTGTTCAAGGGAAATCAGTTGTGCATAGAAAAATGATCAATGAGGGATAACCTTTTAAAAGAAAAGAAGAGTGGAGGATTGACTAGACATTTCGGCCATGATAAAACATTTGCACAGTTGAGCAATTCATACTACTGGCCAGTTATGAGATTAGAAGTGATAAAGTTTGTGAACAAATGCAGAATATGCCAACATGCAAAAGGAAAAAGATAGAACACTGGATTGTATCAACCATTGCCAATACCAGAGAGGCCTTGGGATGTAATAAGCATGGATTTTGTGTTGGGACTGTCAAGAATGCAAAAAGGATTTGATTCCATATTTGTGGTGGTGGATAGATTTTCAAATATGGCACACTTTATCCCATTCCATAAGACCAGTGATGCAACACATGTTGCAAACCTGTTTTTCAAGGAAGTTGTAAGACTTCATGGCCTACCCAGAAGCATTGTCTCAGATAGAGACACACAATTTGTTGGTAACTTTTGGAGAACACTGTGGAAGAAGTTGGGGACAGATTTGTCCTTCAACTCAGATGATCACCCTTAGATAGATGGATAGAATGAGGTGGCAAACAAAAGTTTGGGAAACTTACTGAGGAGTCTGGTTACTAAGCAACATAATCAGAGGGATTAGATTCTGCAACAAGAATTTTTTTTATACAATGACTCACCAAACAGGAGAACTGGAAAGTTCCCATTCCAAATATTGTATGGAAATAAAACCAGGGGAGTATCTGAGTTGAGAGATTTGGAACAGAGTGAGATCAGGAGAACTGGAGAAGAAGATTTTGCTGCAGAAATGCAAAAGCTCCATAGCCAGATCATAGGACAGTTGGAGAGTTCTAACCAAGAGTACAAGCACAGAGCTGATCAACACCACAGAGAACTTCAATTTGAAGTAGGACATTAGGTTCTGGCACATCTCAAGAAAGAAACATTTCCTAGGGGAACATATACCAAGTTAAATATGAAGAAGATAGGGCCATGTAAGATCTTAAAGAAGTTTGATGCAAACGCCTATGATATTGAGTTTCCAGATGATGTGGGAATATCACCCATATTCAATGTTTCAGACCTGTATCCTTACAGGAAAGATGACACAGAGGGATCAGGAGATCAAGAGAAGGTCCAGTGGGAGAAACAATTTCCTATAGTAGAAAAACCACATATGGAGAATATTTTTGATCAGAGGATTGGCAACAAGACCATAAGGAATACCTATTTTGAATATCTGGTTAAGTGGAAGGGACACCCAATAGAATATTCTAGTTGGGAAAATGAAGTTTCTATCCAGAAGCATGGGAACTCGGTGCAAGAGCTCATGGATAGGAATCCATGAATTTTTGTCAAGAGGAGTATAATGTAGGAGCATCATTGGAAAGCACGCAGAGAAGGAACTCAACGCATGGGAATCTTTCTGGAATCTCAACGCTAGCAGTCTTGATGAATATTCTGAAGCATGTATGAACCCAGCGATTAGCACGCTTGAACTCAGCACCGAAAAAATCTTTGAAGCATGCTTGAACAATTGTGAGCGACGTTGGATTTTCCACTCCTGCTCTGGAATATGACTGATCTAAGATAGTCGTTAGGTAATTTTTTTGGAATAGCCAAGTTTTCAGAGGGAACCCTAAGAACCCTCTAAGATAAATAGATGTTTTGTATGCCCAAATGAGGCTAGCTGCAAGTCAGTAGGAGATTTACGATTTTTCAATTTTTGTTTTGATATAGTTGTAGCCATTTTCACTTTTGAATATAACAGAGGAAAATTGACCCAATGTATGGTGTGGAAATTTCTTGAAATTATTTGTTACTGTGTTTTCATGAATGAATGAATGAATTTCGTGATGAGTATATGGAACTGTGAATGTTAGGATCAGTTTTAATTGTTTCTCTTCTGTCGAGTGGTGCAAGGTGTGCACACAGAATGTAAGGAGTGCATTGTGGGGATCTATTTCGGTTCCGAATCTCAGAAGAGATAGAAAAAAACTTCCCTTTGTAAGGAGTACAAAGAGACTGGTGAAAGGTGTGAATAGTCGTTTGCAAGAATTCAAACCTTGTGTAAAGATCTGGTGCAAGGAGTGAACATATCCGAGGTTTGACTAAGTGTCGAAGGGACTTTGTAAGAAGTCCAGGAACCAGCAAAAGGAGAACGCCAAGAGGGCGAGAGGAACTTATCTTCGAGAAATCCTTCAGATCTGAGTTACCAAAATCCCTGAAACACAAGGAGTGCACAAGAATTCAAAGTCTTCACAAGATCAAGTTCAGGAGGAATAATAATTTTCATAAGTGTTAACGAGATCCAAGAGTTGGACTCGTCGGAGGAGAAAAGGTTCAAAACCTTTGAACACTTAGAAAGTCTTCTAAGTCAGAGAAATCAAAATCTCGGGAGGAGGAGTAACGCCAGCCATTGGATCACAGCGTAAGGACCAACAACCGTCTGATTGAAGACAAGGTATGTGACATTTAATGCTTTGTATACATAGGGGAGAGAACCCACCAAGATTTGAGAATTGAAACTTCCAAAGTCTGAAGTTCCGAAGTGAAATATTTGTTGTATGATCATCTGAAGTAGGCTAAGCCGTCAGATCTTCCGGGATGAACGTCCAACATTGGATCACCAAGGAGAATCTGAGTCATTGGATATCATGAGACTAGGAGAAATCAATTTTGAAACTTGAGATTCCTGAAGTACGGAGTGTCGGAGAGACGAGATCTGTCGATTTGTCGGAGGACACTTGTCAAGAGATCGAGAGCTCCAAGAAATTTGTCGTGGGATTTTTCATTTTGAGAACTGAGGTCATCGAACCCCGAAGACCTAAAGTGAATCTAAGTCATCTAATGTGGAGGAGACGTGGCGAAGATATGTGAGCTTAAGGTAAAGTCCCGAAGTGATCTCTAGCCGTCAGATTCAGGGGAGGCGTGGCATGAATTTGTGTACTCTAGGTATAGACTTGAAGTAGTCCTCAACCATTGATCTAAGGGGGAGGACATGCATCAGTCGATCACAGCCTTCAGATAAAAGCATTGGGGAAAAATTGAAGTTTGAGATTTGAAATATCCGAAGTCCAGAACCCGGAGGAGATCTCGACTGTTGATCGAGGGGAGGGTCTCAGGACCGTTGATCTAGGTTGAAAGGTAAAAAACCCAAGGTAGAAGATGGACCGTTGATTGTGAGGAAAAGTGTCTTCAGATCACCCACTTTGGAAGATTGAAGTACAGAAGGAGGCGAGGTTTGATATTTCAAAATCCCAAATTCCAGAGAACTGCAGAGATCACAGTCATTGATTCAAGGGGACAGGTGTCAACAGATCTTCCGCTTTCGAAGATTTCCATGTAAAGGAAAACAAGGTTTGAAACTTGAGAATTTTGGAGCCTACAATTATGATTCAACCACAGTTGTCAGTCTAGGAGGAGTAATTTTGAACCGTTGATTCTGAGGAATAGATCTCGGTCGTCCGTTTGAAAGAACTGTCAAGGTCGTGAGATCGACAGTCATCTCGCATTGTGGGGACAGGAGTTACGCGAACTTTAAAAAGTCAAGGGCGTGCCACAATACATACCGTGGTTTCACCAAGTGGACATGTGGAGGCTCGAGGAGAATTGCAGGCTCAAAATTAGTTTCAATTCAAACCACTTGTGGTCTCACCCTCAATCATGTGGTCATCATCCAAGGTCACATCAGAAGAGGGGCCGGGAGAAAAGGTGCTAACGTCAAATACTCTGAGATTTTCACAGAGCACAAAAGGGAAGGCCGTGGATGCTAATAAGCATGTGCAGGGAGCCGAGAGGACCTGTGTTTAAAAAAGAATGAGACCAGTGGGGTTTAAGAGAGTCAACCGACTCTAGAATCGAAGATCCTGATTGGGAGTTCATGCAACCCTTAGGAGAGAAGGTATCTTGCACCATAGATCATAAAACATGTGAGAGTAAGTGAATGAGAATATATTTCTTATTGGCTATCGATTCAGTGAAAAAAATGTTGCAAAGGAATCTGAGTAGCCAAGTTTATATTAACACTTCTCTAAGTTTCCTTCATTTCAATAGAAAACATTCTAAGTTGTTGGCTGCAAAAAAACAATTCTTGACCTGCATACAAAAGAGAATGTTGTGATCATCTCTTAGGAAATTCGGGAAGAAGACATCCTCTCAAATGACTGACTTATTAAAATGAAATTAATCCAAATAAAAAATTAAGGACAAGAATAAAAACTAATTCTAGGAAGAAAATGCTAACCTAAAATAAACGTAAACTATGTTGGCTGTCAAAAAACTCGGTGTGAAGGCCAGTGCAGTTATCAACTATTCTTTAGTGATCCATTTAATCAAATATCACAAACCTCTCCCTGAGATATGAACAATATGTGATTTCCCTCAAAATTCATTTTACCAAATGACTTTAGTGTCATGATTGTTGTGAGATTTGGATCTCTAGACACAATGTCATATTCCTTAAATCATAGTCAATCAAATTAAGAAAACAAGACCATAAGATTTCAATCCCATCCATATTTTGATGATATCAATCCACCAACAAACATGATTTATAACAATGATATTGAAAACTTAATGAATTAGTAGTGCTAAGATCGATTCTTTAGTTAATCATTGGATTGGGGAATAAAAATATGGGTTCCTAAGAATTTTTTTAAAAAAGATATCAACAAAAGATTTAAATGACCACGTTGTCCAGAATGTCACAAATGTGTTTCTAGGAAGCCTGAAAGAATACCTCTTAGATATTATTTTCGGGATTAACTGTGTAGTGTAAGTCATTAATATATGACCCATATCCATGAGTATTAGTCGCAACTGACCAATAATTCTCATGATTTGAATAGTCCACTTAGCACTCATTGCATTGAGTGATGCTCACAGGGGTGAATAAATGGGATTGAAACCAACGAAATGAATCGCATAGCATCAATCATCACTTCTGGGGATTGCACCTGTTAACCAGGACTTCCCAGGTGGTCACCCATCCCAAGACACCTTTGGCCTAAGTGCGCTTAACTACAGAGTTTTTCTCACAATCAAGCCCACTTAACTTGCTACCCCATTTGCAAAACCTCTTGTTGTTGTATAAGAGAGGAAGCTTGGGTGAAGAAATCTATAATGTAAAAATAAGACTTACAATTAAAATACATATTGAACAGAGAATAGGATAATGGAAGCCAATGCCTAAAAACTAAAACTACAAGGAATGACATAAAATAACTAAAATAAAATAAAAGATCAGTTAAGCTTATTATACAAAAAGTCTATGCAGAAAATTTATGTTGGTTGAAAGTGATCAAAGAAAAGAGTGTATGAGAAAGAAAAGATTTGGATAACTCCAAAACCGAGGAAAAATAATCATCTAAAGAAATTGCACATATTTGGAGTGGCTTGAATTTTAGATGGTAAGAGTTTTAATACTCAGAATTTAGATTCAATGTGTATGGGGCATCAAAATAAGAACTTAAAAATTATATCAGCCAAGCAAAATTTTCCCATTAAAATCATGTAGATGTGAATATAGGACAAATCTGAGTGTTCATTTTCATTACAAGAGGGAATGGATAGTGTCTTAATTTAAAATACCCCACTTGGAAGATGCCATAATGCATTGGAAATAATTTGACATGGTGATCATGCATAAAAATCAATGATCTGACAATTTCCCAACACATAGAAAAATTTGAGAATGAAATGAAGTAAATTTTCCCCACATCAAAATTAAATTCAAAATCCATCCAAGGGAAAATTTAGTGGGAAATCCTTCTACATCTTTCCATCTTTCGTGAGATTCATTTATTGATCAACCAATAGTAAATAAAATAAAAGGAAAATAGATAACTAATTCAAAAAACTAGGAAGAAAAGATAAACTATGCAAAGGAAAGACACTAATTTATTATATTCTACTCCTATCCTACACTAATAATGGCTGAAAGATGAGTTATGTAAATTCATAATTCCAATGTAGCCATCCAAACAATCGTGAGCCTACAAACACATGTTCAAGAGAAAATATCAGTATTAGCGCTTGGAATAAAAACAGAGTAAAGATAGAAAAAATTAAAACATGATAAACTCTATCTGTTGTATTAAAAATTTCATATAGATAATTCATGGGAAATCTATCTAGGTAAGATCTCTCCAACCATGCTTCAATTTTGTCATAAAATCTTGCACTACTATCATAGAATTGTTGGAAGGAATTCAATGGAAAGTGGCATACCAAATGAGAATCGTGCATAGAGTTTATATAAAGTGTGCTCGGTGAAAGAGTCTTCATGTTAATAAATTTGTTTATCCTTGAAGAAAAACCAAAAGAATAAGGTCCCAACATAACCATCGACAAATACTGAAGTGCCTCATTATCTTGGAAAGCCTCCCATGACTCACACTTCAGGTAACCAACTACTTGAGATATACTAGTGAGATCATATGATATGTATGAGTTAGGACTAACCACGGGGTCTTCACTCAATGAACCTATGACATAACACCTGTGTTCATGAGATATTAAAGAATACCCCTAATTTCATTAGATATTGATAAATACCTCCCAAAATAATTTTGTTGAACCCCCCTCCCAATGCATATTTCTAATAAAATAAACCCCTTGTTTTTACTAGATACCCCTTTTTATACCCCCCAATACCTATAAAACCCTGGAGGCCCCACATCCCCCCCTATACCTACAATATATTGACTTGATTTTTCATAATTAAAAAAACCCCTTTATGAATGAACATGATAAGATATTGGTCAACGAGGTGAATCCCTCGTGGGACCAATGATGGTATGAGAGATAATTTCGAAACAATGGTGAGATCCACTAGTATTAACAATATTCAACAAAGGGCTAGTTGAACAAGGAGATTCACTATTTATCAAAAATGAAGAAGAAGAAAAATAAGAAATCATTTGATACACATTTTATACAAAATTCTCTTCATCCCATGAAAAATGATGATGAGGCTTGGTTCTAATTAGTTCGTGGGAAGAGGCCTTATCCTATCAATATTTCAAATGTGCATCACCACCATCAAATACGTCAACAAGGGTCAGTCCCATTGAGTCTATTTCAATAGGACCATGAATGTCTCCCTGCAAGGTTAAATGATTAAAGAGATTAGGATACAAGTGATAATAAGCGGAAGAATTAAGAGAATTAAAATATTCTCTAGAACCAGAAATGTTTTCAAAAAGTGACTCCCTGAGTGGTAGTTCCTCCTCCTTAAGCATGTTGGTGATTTCTTGTGAATCAGTGGGCTCCATATTAGGTGTGATTTCACAATCAGTACGTCCTTCATCAAGATAGTTTTTCTCTTGAAACAAGAAGTGGGTTGTTTTATTACAAGAGGTATATTTTGTATGTTTATTTCTTCTCCTTGAGTGAAAAATTCTGTGTGGATGTCTTTCTCCTGCACAACATGAGGATTTGAAATATCTTCCAAATCATATTCAAGGTTAGAAGAGAGGAGAAAATCAAAAGAATCATTAGAACAAAAAGTTTCAATAAATGATTGGTCAACCATAGGAAAACAATATTTCTCTATGTTAGTCATACAAGGAGAATTTGTAACAAAAACAAAATCCAAATCAATAGGAACTACTTCCAAATTATCCATGGGTGAGAAAGAATTGATTTCATGAGTGTATAGATTTTCTTCAGTAACAAAGTGATCCACTTTCAAGTTTTTCTCCATAGCTCCCTCCTCTGCTTCATGTGATGGAAAAGACGATATAGGATAATGAGAGACCTAGATAACCATCAGTGTGAGCCAAAGTGTCCCATTATGAATAGGAGAAACCTCCTCTTTGGTAGCTACACAAAAATCTGAACTTGAATTTACAACACAAGAGGTCTCATTTTCATCACAAGGAAGGTAAAGGGGAATGGAGAGGTGGGAGGTTACATAGGTTTCTTCTGATTTTTTTTATATTTATGATCTATATCCTCCATATTAAAGAAAGATCGAGACATATGAAGTCCATCGAAACCATTAGAATTTTCAACATTTTCATTTAAATCCAAATCAACATGTAAAGGAACATTAGAACATGATTTGTATTCTTCATTCACTGACTCATATGTTTCACTAACAAGAGAAAATAAACATGAAATAAAATAATTGTTAGAGGGCCTATCTCCCTATCGTACTATGTTTTCATTGATGTCAAAGGGTTGATTTCAAGTATTGTCATAGTGATGTGTTTGTATCATTGATATATTGAGTATTGGTTATATGGTCAATGATGTAATTGTTGCCAAAGGGTTGATGTCAAGTGGTGTCATAATGATGTGTTGATATTAACAAGATTTATATCATTGATGTCATGTCATGGTTTCTAGGAAGAACCAAATGGATAAACTCCAAAGTGGTCCCCTTATGGTGAAATCCCTCATAGGAAGACGCTCTTGGATAAAGTTCTCAAAGTGTTCCCCTTATGGTGAAATCCCTCATGGGAAGACACTTTGTGAAGTCCAAATGGTTAGGTGGTTGAGTATCCCAACAATGTGGTTATGGTATCCAAGTTTGATTAAGGAATAATGTAATGAACATCAATGAATTTGCAACAGAAACTATTCCATATGGATAGTATATGTCATGTCATTTTTCGGTGATATGTGGAACGCCACATAACTCCTCATGATTAGAGAGTTATGTCCATGTGAATTTGGATAACTCTCATGAGTTATCTAGAATCCCGTAGAAGGTCAAAGAAGTCAAATTATTCTAGAAGCTCCTAGAAGACGTTAACTAGTCAAAGTGATTATTCATTAGTTAAGTGGACAACGTGGCTAAGTGGACAAAGTGGTTAAATGGAAAAAGTGGCTAAGTGGACAAAGTGGTTAAGTGGATACTTCTAGAGGAAGCTACTTGGATAGTATAAATAAGAGAGCAAGGGTCTCCCATTTGTATTCCACTGAGCATATTGAATATCTACAAGTGTCTGAGGTAACCAAAGGAGATCTAAGGAGAATTTCAAAGGGAAGGTGAAGTAAAGAAGTCCAAAATTCAAGGTAGGATAAAGTATTTTGATGACGCTTTCTAATATCCATACAAAAAATATTATGTGTGTGGCATGCTCTACAAGTTCACTCTCTAGAATAAGCCAAAATTCAACAAGGTATGTCATTTTTACTATAACTCATTTTCTGGGAGGTTCCAAGAAGTGAAACCTGGGCGAATTTGATCTAAAAATGAAGAAGACTTGAAACTTGAATAATAATTGCAAGTGAAATGTTATGTGTTTTAAAGCAACCGGATCAATTTGCAACACATAATAATGGACTACTTATGTAAAGATACACATAGACAACAGCATAAAACATTGAACATCAGCACATAAACACAACAACTTGATAAAGGAGTTCACCCCACTCCGGGCTACATCTCTTGGTCCAGCTTCCAATGGATCATTATTATTAAATTGTTCAAAGTGCTCAAAATCATGCCTTACAATGCTCAAAATGATAAACTGACTGCTCCAATGGCTCCGTAGCGTCCCAAAACCCCTGTCTGGGCTCTTTCGGCACCTGAAACGGTCGAAAAATGAAGAAGATGGCCTCCTTGAAGTCTCCCTCTTCCACTTGATGTCTTTGGTTCTACAAAATGTACCCTTGTGCTTCAAACCTAGCACACACTCTCTTTAAAGCGGAAAAACCAAGTCCCGTACGCAACCGCGCACCGGTACAAACCGTAGGATGATTAAGGCGCCTCCAGCCCCTAACTGCCTCGGCACTGGGTCATATGGTCATAGGACCAAAATCTGGGCGCAAAAGGAGTTAAACCGTGCAAACCGTGCAACGGTGTAACTCGCGCTCCCACTTGGGGTCATATGGTAACCATGGGCCAAGTTATAAAGCGCGTGCGTAATTATACATTGATATAACCGTTCAATATACATATGGAATAAACTTTGGGTTCCTGCATTTTAAATCCACGCCATTACAATGTGTTATATGTTAACCAAACTATGGGTCGGGGTTTAGCCCCGACCCGACCCCCCTCCGTACTTAACATAAAACAATGTTAAATATTTAAATTGACATAAACCTAAGGTTCATCCGGCGCCATATTGGTTAGCGGAGGTTTGGTCAAGTCTTTAGCAATGGGGGAGGTCCGGGGGTCGAACCCCACGGACTCCCCATGTCATTTTATATATATACATACAACCAATAGATGGGGGACACGTGGCGCCCATGCATTGGGCCATGTGTCTCCTTATTATTTGCCATGAAAACGGACACGTGTCAACATACCACTTGTCCACGTCAACCAATGAAAATGCACCAACGAACAACCAACCGATATGCACCATGTCATCAATCTTCCACGTCATCATGATGGTACGACCCTCCACGTGGCCGTACGGATAGTACGGACAGGTACAGTCAGCATCCCAAATTTTTACCTGTTTGGCTTGGCGGACAGATCGTGATATCTCCTCCATACGGACTCCGTTTGCGAAAGTAAATATACCGCCGGAATCAGGAAGATGAGACGGACGCAATGGCACTATTTTCGTCGCATTCCGAGCACTTTGAAAATTGAGCAAAATTTGATCCCCTGATCACACCTCCCCATTGGGAAGCTTTTGGACCTCCAAAAGACTATCTCAGTCTATGTGAAGATGAGGGTATAGTTCCCTCACCCTTCCAACCTCAATCCACTTGGACTTGCTTGGATTCATCCCCTTAATACCAACTCGCAAATACTCCACATTTCCTCGCTTCGAAGTTCGGATCCTCCTGTCAAGTATGGTGTCTTCCTGCAGTTCTGTTAGATACTCTGGCGAAAAATCATCTATGGAAGGAATCTGAACATACTCTCCTTGATCATCAATCAACGGAGGCTCATACAACTTCAAATTCTCAACATTAACAAC
>WSFP011553896.1:0-11231 GCA_009831015.1 Picea engelmannii
GAGGGGGGGGGGGTGAATCAGTTATATATATATATATATATATATAATCTTGAAACTTTTCAAGTTATTTTATGAATCCTTCTAGATTATTATTTAATTTGTTGTAGATGAATTAACCTACATAGATATACAATATTTGATCAATCACACAAAATACACAAAGACACTGATTTTCTCAAGGAAACCCATAAAGGGAGAAAACCTCTTCTTCTTAGTATTTCAATCAAGCTCCAACTTTCATGTACATCACATTATTTGAGCACCAACTCAAATATGAGTCTACAACCTCTGATAGCAAGCTACAACTTGAAGAGAGCACCAACTCTCAGATTTATCTAGCACCCACTAGAAGCAAGCACCAACTCCTTGAGTGTTCCAGCACCAATTGGATGGAAGCACCAACTTACAGTCACACAGACATCGCCCTTTATAACAGAGAACAATGGTTCTCCCTTACACCACCCTAGCACCCTGGATTTTCTGTCTACAACTAGATGGAAGCTAAAACTCCCTGTGTTCAAGCACCCACTTGAAAATCTGAGGAAAACAGTCCTCCCTAGCACCACCCTACCACCCTAATTGAATCTTTGTTACAAAAATTTATTAGAGTGATATAGCATTTTTCAATGGCTTACTAGTCTCATCATTGTTCTGTTATACTGCTCTACTCTACCTACATTAGTGTATTCCTCCTCGCATCATCTTTCACTTTCTATTCTTCTGATTTGTCTCTACATGCACACCTCAACATTCTCTTCTACGCACATGAATCACAATTGAAGACACCTCTTCTCTTCTCTGTTTTTCATATATTTATCATGCCAAGTCCTCTGCCAGACCATGCACACAACTCTTCATCCTCTCCATCAGTTACATTCTTCTACACTTTTCCATATGTCAATTGTCTCTATGATGAGCCTTCATTCCACTAGCAATTATCTCGAGACTCTTCATCTACTCTGGAGATCACCCTGAAGCTCTTCAAATTCTCTGGTAGATACCATCAGTCCATTCTAGTAGTTACATAGAGAATATTTTCATGCTCATCCCTTTGTCATTGTTTCCCTTCCTGAGAAAACTACACAGTGGGTGCTAGCTTTTCTGGCTAAGCGCCTTCCTTTCACGTGACCATGAACTTTGATCAGATGCCTATCTCTTTTAATTCCATGTCTGTCACAAAATTCTTTGAAATTTATTGACATAAATTCTCCTCCCATGTCTAAGAGAATTACCTTTAACTTCCTTCCTTTCTAATTCTCAACTAATGCCTTAAACTTTTTGAACTTCTCAAACACATCATTCTCTCAAAAAGGAAACCCATGTAAGTACGGAGAAGTCATCAATGGCCATCATAAAGTAACTTTCTCCTCCAGTTCCTTCCTTTCGTGATGGTCCACATAGATCCATATGAATAAATTGAAGTGGTTTCTCTAAATATGTGAAACTCTTCAATTTGAATTGAACACGAGTCAACTTCCCCATTTGATAGGATTTTCATACAAAGTTATGAGGCTTAGATATTTTTGGAAGATATTTCACAACACCTTCATTATTCATCTTGACAATATGATCAAAATTTAGGTGTCCAATCCTTCTATGCCATAACCAAATTTCATCAAATTTTCTTAAATGGCATTCCTCCTTATATTCCTTCAGAACATAGACATTGTTTTCAGTTCTAACCCCTTTTGCAATCATCTCTCTTATGTTCATTGTTTTTATTTTACAATCTTTGGAAGTGAATGCGACTTCACATTCTCTGTCACACACCTGAATGACACTAAGAAGATTATGCTTTAATCCATCAACAAATAACACATCTTGAGCTTTGTATCTTCCATTACCTAAGCTTACTAGACCTTTACCTCTGATCTTTCCTAGAGCTTCATTTCCAAAGGTCACATTTCCTGATTTACTTTCTTTGAGTGATAGGAACTTACTTTTGTCACCTATCATATGACTCAAGCATCTGCTATCACTATAGTAGGGGTTCTTTTGTCTTTGAGCTGCCAACACTAATCCACACTTGTTATGTTCTTTCTTCTTCCAATCATTGGCGTTTTCAACTTTGTGATTTGAAACTAGCTTATAGTTCATTAGGAGATATTCTGCAACTTTATGTCCATAATTATGGAAAATGTAACATTCTAGTTCATTGAATAAAGGATCATAATGATTGTTATGCTTAATATGTGTCCTTTTCCCAGCTATTGGGTTATGAAAAAGGTACAAATATCATCCTTATTCCCACAGTTTATGATATAATCCTGATTGAATTTTTACTTAGAGATAAAAAGGATAGAAAATGATTAATATGTCTTCTAGTGATATTATTGAACTTATATTGAATAAATTTGAAAATATGATTCGAATTGTTTGATTCTGTTACAGGTTTGGATAAAATAGAAAAGGATATCTTGAAAGATGCATGAGCTACTTGAGGTTGAGGAATTTTGGTGCAAAGCAGTTTTGAAGATGATTGATTTTCTATATTGTAACTTTATAATAGTAAAGAAATCTTGAGGATCTCTCGATCCTCATGATGGCTTGATTTACTCAGATTATTGTATATATAGAGGATAATATATCCTGAAAAAACAATCTAGGAATTGTGTTCAAGTATTCAGAACTCATAATTACTTTGCGCAAGAAGTTTTTGTGAATGTTGTACTAGCTATAAAATCAATAAAAACTTTGATCGTTTTCACCATTTCTACATACTGAGTTTCTAGTAGTAGTGCTTCTGAGGACCAAGGGCCCAGTCTAAAGGAGCTACTATATCAAGTTGTAATTGTATTAGTTTGATTTATGTTTTATGATTCAATTCTCTTTTGCAATAGTTAAGACAAATGCATAAGTGTGTTAATGATTTTATGTTGTTTGTGTACAGAAGATAGACATTTCTCTCGAGTGTAATGATTGTTGTTCCAACTTCCATTATTATAGTTTGTTGCTTGACAGTTCCTCACATTTTCATATGCATTGATCCTTTTACTTAGATCTGCATTTGATGTTCCTTTCAATTAAGTTACAATTGTTGTTCCTTTCAGTTAAAGTTATAGTTGTTTTTCCTTTCCGTCAAGTTATATTTGTTGTCCCTTTTGATTAGATTACAAATTGTTATTTCTTTCTATAGTATAGAGTAATTCGCTATTTCCTTTCCAGCAATTTGATTCATAGTTAATAGTTAATTCTACAAGTCTTTAATTAGATTCAATCATTGCTTCTTAGTTAAATGAATTCAATACATTAGTTAGTTCCCTTTCATTCATAACATGTTAGTAATTAGATTTCAATTCTGTTAAGTAAGATCTTAGTCTTAGAATATTTCATGAACATTTGAGGAACTTGATTGTGGATAAACTCATGTTTTCTTTAACTGCACGATTTTAGCCTCTACAAGCTTTCTACATAGATTTTGTTGATATTCTTGAGATGAAATATGAATCCTCGGGTTGATAAATTAATGTTAAACTAAGGTTGTTTTTAGACATCTTTAGAGTCCAACATTTTGGCACCATTTCTAGGGAGAATGTCAAAGGTAGCATAGGTTGTGTCTATGGAGAACCAGGTATTGAAGACAGAAGGTAAGAACCTATGCAAGCAATAAGTAAGATGCTTATGCCAATGCTTACCTCTAGTTGACACTTAAGAGGTCATATAGGTGTTTCTTTTTGAATTTTGTTTTGTGTGAAGTTTGTATGATTAAGAAGAAATATATTGAAAAATCAAAACCACCACCAAAGACTACCAAAGCCCAAGGCTCGATGCTCCCTAGGAGAGGTAATTTCATAGGCAACATCATCTGAAAGGTTGAATCTCAAGATTTGGTTGGACCTAGGAAAGGACCCATCTGAATCCCTCAGGCAACATTTTCACCAACTACAACCAACGCTGAGATTCATAGAAAAAATGAAGGGACTGAGAAAAGATTTGAAAGCACAGACCTTCCACCCCTCAACCCTTTAGACAAGGAGAAAGGAGAAGGAGAAGGAGAAACCAGCGGGGTTGCCAAGGAAAGCCCATCACCATCCCCTGATCCTAAATATCCTATAAAAGAATAAGGCATACCCAAAATCCCAGATAGAGGGAGTGCAATCAAATCCCTTAGAGGATCAAATAATCAACCACCTTGAATAGAACACCCATATCAAAAAATTCCTAAAGATTTTTGGCACATTTTCAATCAAATGGCGCAACCAAATCAACAACGACCCCAGACCTCCACATTGGAATATCTGATAGTTGATCCAATTGCCAATGCTCCCATGAAAGCAATCCCCCTACAAAAAATTCCAACCTTCCATGGATTAATTTCAGAAGACCCAGACGCATTTCTATTCGAGTTCAATGTCCTATGTAGAGGGTATGATTACACCTCTGAACCCAAAAAATTAAAACTGTTCCCCTCTACCTTGAAGGGGGTAGCTCTACGCTGGTTTATGGGATTAGGAGGTGGAACCATTAACTCATGGGATGAGACGAAACAAGTCGTGTTGACAAAATATCAGGATTATTGTAGAACCAGGGACCTAAAAGATGAAATCTTTCAAATGACTGCAAAAGAAAATGAATCATTAGAAGAATATGTTGAGAGATTTCAGTATAACTTGCAGAGATCACCCTATGGTACATTACTAGGTGAAGTACTTAAATCAACTCTGCTTAAACATATGAAGGATGAATGGGTAGAAACATTTACTTTAATAGGGATGGGTGGCATTTATCAATAAACTTATGATAACGTCATTTTATTGTGCATCAAGTGATCACGAGGAAGTACACGGACCAGATCAGGAATGCTAACTTCCCTAACCAAAAATAACAACATTACTAGTGGGGGCATTATGCGATATGAAGTTGGTAATCTCTTAGAAAATTTCAAAATAGATATTTTGTGCATTTTGACTACGCAATTGGATGTATTGCAGGCCAAACAAAAACAAGCAGAAGCAGAACAAACTTTGGCCATATTTTTTTGTAGATGTATAAAAATGCATGCTCCAAGGGAATGTCCTTTGGATTTGTTTTGGGTTTGCGCTATTTGTTCCAACGATCATGACACAGAGAAATTCCCATCACTATCGAGACTGAAAGCTGTCTTTAGAGGATAAGAAGAGGAAACTTAACCATTATATTTGATGGCTCAACGTTGTCAATGGTAGGCTCACCCTCCAAATACACTCCAAG
This sequence comes from Picea engelmannii, assembly GCA_009831015.1. Lineage (NCBI taxonomy): Eukaryota > Viridiplantae > Streptophyta > Pinopsida > Pinales > Pinaceae > Picea > Picea engelmannii. Next base: position 5,191 of record WSFP011553896.1, read on the forward strand.
ACTTTTCTGGGCAGTATAATCAGCAACAAAATTCTAGTAATACATGGCAGAACTAGCCGTTTACTAATCAGAACTGGTAGTCCCAACAATACCCACCTGCAAATCCCACTTGGCCAAGCCAACCACTGAAAAATCTGATCTGGTAGAATCAACCAACTACAAGTTCCATCTGGCCTAGCTCACAATACCCCACCTAATCCTAGAAAAACTCAAATAACAACCCCTACCCCCAGAGTGGCCTAATACAACTGCCCAAAACCCAAATTGGAATGAGAATTGGCAGTACCCCGTGGGGATAAACAACCAACTCATGGGGATAGCCCCTCAAACCCAAGCCACGTTGCAAGATCCACTCCAACTACCCCAAAAACCTTAATCACAATTGCACCCTCAATTACCAGCCCAACCCCACCCAAATCCTAATAATAGATCATCTCACCTCATCCAGATTATGGAGAATGGGGAAGAGGAGACCAAATCAATAGGGTGCAACAAACTCCAATTGAGATCTGGGCATATAATCTCTCCTGAGGAAAATAATGTTTTCCAAGAATAGGAAAAGGAAAATAACAAACAACCAACAATAAATCCCTTGACTGTGGTAATAAAGGAAGAAATCAAGCAGGGGGGAAACACATTTGAGTCACAGGATCCTGATAAGGATGCAACTCCCTCCCCTCTGTTCCCCAAAATATTGATGATAGAAAAACCTGGCATCTATCCTAACTTCGACATTGTAGGGAAACTCAAGACTTTATATATCAAGATCCCACTCCTGTGGGCTCTGCAATGCATTCCAATATATGCAAAAACAATCAAGGAACTATGTGGGAGGAAGCATGTTAGGAAAATTAAAAATTCATCATCAACAGTTCGTGTAGTGGGAGCCTTATCTAATCTACTTCTAGGTAGACAATAAGTAGACAAATATTTAGATCCAAGGAATCCCATAGAAACAATTCAGATCCAGGGTTATTCTTTTCCAAATACACTAGTTGATTTGGGGCGACCATCAATATCCTGAATATGGAAACCTACAACACCCTGGGTTTTGACTCCTTTGAATCCACCCCCATTATGTTACAATTGGTTGATCGATCAGTGGTTAGACCAGTCGACACACTACATGACATAGCAATCTCAGTCGACTCTTGGGAATATCCAATGAATTTCCTCATCATCAACCCAAGAAGTGGAATCAAAGAGAATCCATTAATACTGGGTAGACCATGGCTCTCAATAGTGGATACAAACATAGAATGTCAAACAGGTAATATGAAAACTTCTAGAGGATGTTTCATGAAAATTCTCATCTTATATCCTCCAGCCAAGATAAGCCCGACTTTCATATATCCATAATTTCCACCACCACGGTATCCAAAAAAGGATTTACGATCCTCTCTCATGCTGAAAGAAGCTCCTAGACTCAAGAACCAGCTAGAGGATGATGTAATCAATCAGTTTATTAACAACACAACCACCATGGGTAATCCAACATGCTATATGCTCCAAGTTGTTCTAGACTGTGAAGCACAGGGAGACCTGCTGGAAGATTTAATGGAACAAAAAATATCGACTACCACTATTCATAACAACAAATCCATTGAGATCACACCAGGGAAGTCTCTGAACATCAATTCCAATTTGGATGAGCAACAAAAACAAAAGATGATTCAAGTCCTTTCTAAATACCAGCAAGATTTTGGCTGGGAGTATTCTGACATGAAAGGTATTGATCCACAACTCTACACACACCACATTTACATTGAGAAAGATGCCCAACCTATCTAAAAGCTGCAGATAAGATTGAATACCCACCTCAGGGATATTGTTAAATAAGAATTACAAAAGCTGTTGGAGATAGATTTTATATACCCTATCTCAGATAGTTGGTGGGTCTTCCCATTAGTCATCGCCCCCAAGAAAAATGGGAAATGAAGAATCTACATTGACTATAGGAAACTTAACAAAGCCACTCAAAAGGACCACTTCCCCTTACCTTTCATTGATTAGGTCTTGGATACTTTGGCAGGGAAGAAATTATTTTCTTTCCTAGATGGTTTTAGTGGCTACAATCAGATCCAGATTACCCCAGAAGATCATGATAAAACTACATTCACCTACCCCTAAGGTACCTTTGCATACAAAGTATTTCCCTTTGGACTATGTAACTCTCCAGACACATTCCAAAGGGCCATTATGAGCATATTAAACAATCTGATTAGTGAAGGGCTTGAAGTTTACATGGATGATTTCAGTCCTTATGGTGACGACTTCAATCAAGCATTGAATAATCTGGAGAAGGTACTAGAATGTTGCATTTCTACCAGGTTATGTTTAAGCCATGAAAAATGTCACATGATTATGACAGAAGGTGTGGTACTAGGGCATTATATTTATGTAGATGGAACTAGAGTAGATCCAGCAAAAATACAGGTAATCCTTAATCTACCTACACTACACACACAAACTAAGGTATGTAGTTTCCTTGGCGCTTCTGGATACTATCGCAGATTTATGGAAAATTTTGCAAGAACCGCTGCACCTTTACATGCTTTGACTGGTAATGTGGAGTTTCAATGGTCTGACAATTGTGATGTGGAATTTCTAGGACTCAAGAAGCTGATCTCAACAACACCGACGTTGAGGGGACCAAATTGGAAAATACAATTTCACATCTCCACCAATGCATCAGATATTTCCATAGGCATTGTCCTTGGATAGGAAGAAGACAAGAAACCTTACGCTATTTATTTCATTAAAAATAATATTACTCTAGCTAAACTTAACTATACAGTAACAGAAAAAGAAATTTTAGTTGTTATACACACCATCAATAAATTTCGTCATTATATAACAAGCTATCTAGTTATTATGTATATTGATCATTGTGCTATTAGATATATAGCTAATAAACCGATTTCTAATGGATGGGTCACTCAGTGGTTATTATTATTGCAGGAATTTGACATCACCATCAAAGATCGACCTGGGAGAGAAAATCTTGTCGTAGACTTCCTGTCTCGCATACCCAAAAGATATGACTCCTTAATAGTTGAAGACCATTTTCTAGATGAGCATCTATTTTCCATCACCGCAAAGCCACCTTGGAATGCTAATGTGGAAAATTATCTGGAAGCAGGAAAATTACCGGCACATCTATCATCAAGGGAAAGAAAACTAATCGTCCAACATAGCACATGATTCACTTGGATTTGTGGATATCTCTTCCACATAGGAGCTGATCTCCAAATCTGTAGATGTGTACAAGAGGACAAAATCTAGGATATAATGAAAGAAGGACATGACAAGCCCTGTGGTGGGCACTTTACAAACCGCAAGACTCGACACAAAATTTTACATATGGGATACTATTTCCCCTCAATATTCAGAGATGCAAATAAATACGTCCAGACCTACGATAGTTTTCAACGGATGGGAAAACCAGGTTAGGATGATGAAATTCCCTTGAAATCACAAGTAGTCACATAACCATTTGAGAAATGGGCACTAGACTTCGTTGGCCCCTTAAACCCAAAGTCAAATCAGAAGGCCTATATTCTACTTGCAACGGACTACATGACCAAACAGGTAGAGGCAGAAGTCTTACCAAATGCAACAGAAGAAGTAGTCATCAAATTTATTTTCAAATTATTTGTACGCTATGGACTACCCAGGGAGGTAATTACTGATGGGGGGTCACAATTTATAGCTCATAGAATTACCACTACCCTGGACAATTACCATATTAATAACAGGGTTACTTCTCCATACCACCCACAGGCAAACATGAAAGTAGAAAGCACAAATAAGTTCCTAGAGGCAATCCTGACAAAGACTGTCTCAAAAAACTGACAGAATTGGGCTACTGATATCCCGAATTCCATATGGGATTATCCCATAACATGGCATAACACCAATGGCTACTCTCCTTATCACCTAGTTTATTGTAATGAACCCATCTTCCAAATCGAGTTTGAGATCAAGACCCTAAGGATGGACCAAGAAATTGGACTTAATCTAACAGAAGCACATAAACAATGCCTTCAATGACTCAATGAGTTGGATGAAGCACACCTGACTGTTGTGGAGTGCACAACCATTATTCAAAAATATATAACGACCCGATACGAAAAATATATCAAGAAGAAATCATTCAAGAAAGGTGATTGTGCACTTCTCTATGATTCCAGATTTCAGCATTTTCTGGAAAAATTACAGACACGGTGGCTGGGACCATATGAAATTATTGAAGTCCATGATAATGGAATGGTCACTTTAAGTACCATCGATGGGTCTGGATCTCCATTTATGGTCAATGGACACTGGCTATGACTTTACCATCATCTACCTTCAAAAGCATCTTTCTACCAAGAAGTAAGGACCCTAACGTTCAAATTTTGGTTGGATAGGAAGGTATCCCAGCCACTCCAACTCCATAAATGGTGAATTTTGTTACACTGTACATATTGTATATATATGTATTTTATAGATCTAATTGATTTATTATTTTTTCTTTCTTTTTCATTTTATGAAATTGACTTGAGAAAATAATAACTAGGGAGGATAACACAATTAGCACTCTTTTCTATTCTGAACTCTTGCTTTATCTATCACACATACCATGTCTTTCACAAGAAAATGAATATTTCATGCTCTGCAACAGTAATCGAGGAACTATAATAAACTCACGACATCAACAAACCTTTTGAAATAAACTGACCCATATTAATTGAATGAATTTAGTTGATGACTAATCATCCTTAGATTCAACAAAAATATATTGCCATGGGAAGTTTTCAAAATTACCTATTCAGATGGTTAAAAATTAACATTTTTCATTCCCTTCACGCAATTGTTGTTCCTTTGAGTACCATTTTTGTTCATTTGAATGGAACAATTGTCCTTCCCTTCGCACGATTGGTGTTCCCTTGAGTACCATTGTTGTTCATTTGAAAGGAACATCTGTTGTTCCTTCTATGTTCTTCCTTATTGTTGTTCCTTTCCTTCATTGTTGTTAAAATGCCAGCCATTCCCTTGGGGTACGAATTTCACTAACTAATTTTCACTAGCATTATTTCTAATTATCATTGCAACAATCTGTCATTATTTTGTGGACTATCTCCCATACCTTATCAAATTGTTTTTGGATTAATTTCTCTGAAATATATTAAAACTTGTTCATAACTAGTAACCACCATAATTCATTTCTTTTCCCTATATACATACAAATATACTTGAATGATAATCCACCCTCATATTATAATAAGGAGTCTTAAGAAAACATTTACTTGGCATCCTTAAACTTCTTCACGTCATCCTTTATTCTTAAGGAGTAGATGAGCCTCCCTTAATAAATCCCTAAAAAAAAAAATGAATAATGAGAAAAGAAAAAGTATAAAAACAATTAAATATAACTTATAAAACTTCTCCCACAGAGAATAGGGGGGCCTCATCATGATCCAACCTACCATGATCATCGGATAATAACTTAAGTGAAATTCCCACTATAGCTACCACACCAGGGCAATGTCCTTTGACATTTTTGTCAAATGACAAGGGGTCTCATCACAAAATGGCTTGCTCACTTAAGTTACAATATAGTGAGTGGCATTATCATCATCTAGCTACCAAACCAGGATAGTGGTCTCTTTGGGAAAAGACAATTCAAATATTTATTAAGGATACGGGCTCATCTATGGGTTAAAAAGGCAACCCTATCGAGGCTATGGACACCTATTGGCAAAAGTGGCTCTGCTTGTGGTATGGAAGTTTACCTTAAAAAAACCAAGTTTTTGTGTGTCTCTAGATTTCCTTTACTCAAATAATGGGGCTATAGTTTCAGCTATATTCAATAAACATGGGAAAAGTAACAACATTATGATATGTGGAATATTTTTAAATGAACAGATTTAATTTATTTAGCTTAATTATCCTTAAAACATTTTTGAGTATATGTATAATAAATTTGAATTTCCAAAGAAAAAAGGACTATCGTTTAATGATTACCATTAATATTCTTTTTGAAAATTATACATGAT